>VYZV01026446.1:165792-176323 GCA_013401275.1 Pandion haliaetus | reverse complement strand
GAGGGGTATATTCTGCTCTCTGTCCTTGCCTTCCAGTTCAGGGGGCAGAGTACCCTGAGGATAACTGGTCTCACTATTAAAGACTGAGGCAAAGAAGGCATTAAGTACCTCAGCCTTTTCCTCATCTCTCGTGGCAATGTTCCCCTCTCTATCCAATAAAGGATAGATATTCTCCTTGGCGCTCTTTTTATTTTTTAATTTTTATTATTTATTATTATTATTTTATTATTTATTTATTTTTATTATAATCAATCATACAAGCTTGCTCCTCTTAGGAAATGAGTCTAAAAGCCAAATAAGCCAGTGCACGTGATGAGGTTGTGTACTGCAGACAGGTCAGCAAGAAACAGAGAAGTGGCTTTGGGAGGCAGATGGAAAAAGGAGGTGGCTGATGCTGACAGAGAAATCCAGCTGAGTATATTTTAGTATTGTCCTAGGAGCTGATCACATCATCTATGGCTGTGGGGGAAACAGGAAATCCCAAATGACTGACTTTGCTAGTAAATTAAGACTCTAAGCACATTACCAAAGAAATCCTGGATCTATTGAAGTCAAGAAGCACTATGACCTTAATGTCAATGCACTTACAATTTCACCCTCATCTGCACTAGGATCCCAGCATGAGATTTATTATTACAACCTGGATTACAGGGTTTTATTGGGTGTATTGGCTTTCATTTAATTTTTAAAGTCTGATTTAAGTATAGCAAATAAATTGTGACCGTATTAAGTTTCCATTAATTTTAGTTCATGATGTAGCATTTTGGCACAGGACTGTGGACTTCACTCTGTCTCTAATTAGGTGTGCAGCGCTCTCATTTACTTAAATGGGATCTACTCATGTGTCTCTGGAGAGACAAGTGAAACAAATTATTGTCTTGTATCTGAATAAAAAATTTTGCTATTAGTAAAATAGCAGTGACTCCTTGGGAAGGGTAAAGATGAATGATTACATCCTTAACTAATCTCAGGCTGAAGACATTTATTTATGCTCAGCTGATCTAACAGCTCAGTGCAGCTGGAAGGGGAGGACTCCTCTCAGTCCTCCTGCCCCCATCCCAACCACATATCCCCATCTCCCTCCCTATGCATAAGCTGAAACAATTTGTCTTCTCCTCTCATTCTCCAACACCAAGGTTAATTTTCTCCTGTTTCAGTGAGTCTTTAACCAGCGTGTGGGAAAAGAGGAAAAGAAGGATAGTGGATTGTTAGATCAGTATAGCCATAATGTGCAATTTTACCCTAAATTAGCCTTGCTGCAGTAAAAATTAATGGAAACAGCTGATTTATACTTATTGGATAAATGGCTTTCTCAAGGTCACAAAAGAAGAATCCAGTGGCCATGGATACCCTCAACTCCCAACCGGCACTTACATACTTCAGTGAAGCCTGTACCTTTCTCCTTCAACGGATACATTTTCATAGCCATTTGCCTTTAAGAAAGCAAAATTAAGAAAGTAAAATTAACAAGATGCCATACCACTGGCATTCACGGTATTCCTCATATCAAGTACAGACAGAGTCACCAGGAGCCACATCCTGTCTCTTGGCTCTTCCAGCTGCCTCCTCTGGCTTGCCCTGTCACCCTGTGCCTGCCTCTACCCTGCCCTTCGTGGGGGCCTCCACTCCTTACCACTGGGACCCCCACCTCTGCAGCCTATTGGGGGGCCACCTGGCACCCCATGGACAGAAATGCGTTACCTAGGCAGGTGCGCAAGGGTGACAGATGCGAACAATAAAGCCAAAAGGAATGCAGCATCTCATGCATTCACAGCAGAAGTTAATGGCTGAGAAAAGAATATAATGATACGGTACAGGCACATAAAGTTGATGGAAAATTCACCTAAAACCACCTATAAAACTACGTTTTGTTAGTGATTTTCCCTATCAGCATTATCTGCACAGATTTATGGGCTAAAGAATTTCCAACAGCAAATACAAATGCTGAGGGAAAACACTGTGTCTAAGCTTTTACGCTAAATCCAGCCTATAATTAAGTTTGCATAGTTTTGACAGCTGAATTAAAAGATGCTGTAAATTCCCCAGATCGCATTTCAGACCAGCACTGATCAAAAGCATGAGCAGTACTCACGGAGGTGTGTGAACTCCTGCCCTGCTCAGGTGGTTGAGCCCCATGCTGATGCCAGCACTTCAGTGGTGGCACCAGCTGGTAGAGTAACAGTGGCCCCATGAAATTTGCTTTACGGGCAGACTGTGTTTTGAGGCAGAAGCTTTCCCAAGGCGGACTCTAGAAAAGTGTGATGGCTTTTCCATCATCCAGCCATATCCTTTCAATAATCCAGTCATATATTTACTAAGGGGAATGGCACTGGAATGGCTCAGCTGTAAAGGCCATGAAGAGCACACAGGCATTACAATTTCTGCTGGATTATCATGTCCATTCCTTGCAGGCAATCAGGCATAGGAGGCGATTTATTTTTGGAAGCAACCTCTTTGCTCACACTGCTCCAGCATGGCCTTCCATATACCCCAGCAGTGAGAACCTCTTGCCTTAATTCACCCAAACCAACACATACCAGCTGGCCTTTTGCCAGCACTCTCCTTTACTCTAACTAGGCCCTTTGTGCCCCTCTTTTTCATCCATCTAATAAATTTACAGAGAACAACCAAACGCCTCCAATATCAAAGCTCACGGGAAAGGGATACCATTTTTTCAAGAGGTGCTGCCTGTTCCCCCTCAGCCCATGAGTTCCCCAAGATGGCCTCCACGCCCTTCTCTCTTTGGGGTGATCTCTCTCATTAAAGCGGACAGCTAAGTTAGGAAACATGACCTTCCGCCCATGAGGGACATAAGACCCCTGCCAGAGGCAGGCAGGAGTGTAGACATCGGCAGGGCCCCGGCCTGAACCTAAACTGAAAGCAGCACAGCTCCTCATCCTGGCTGCTAAGCAGAAAGGACCATGCTGATGTTTTCCTGGATGTTTGCTTAGTTTCTGTTCCTGACTCATAGATATTCATTAGAGGTGAAGGATCTTCCCTGAACTGTCACTATGAGGACAAGATGACAAAATTTCTTCCCTTCTCTTCTTCCCACGTCATGGGTTGTAGCTACCACAAGGGCACATATCATTCAGGACACATTTTCCCTAGCCTTCAAATCTACCAATGCCACATAATACTCCATTATTTGTTGGTAGCTCTTTGGGAAAGCTCTGGGCCACACCACTGTTCAGCCTGAATTTGAATGTTGTTCTTCTGTTTCAATAGATCGATAAAATTATGAGTATGGTCCAAATCCAACATTGGTCTTCCCATGAAACTAATGAGCTCCAGACCAGCATTATATTAAATTTCAGCGTGAAAGGTATTTTCTGTTTCAGATAGTTTCAGTGTTTGATTAAAGGCTGATTAAACATTAACATAAAAGATGCTGACATTTTAAAAAATGCCATTGTAGTGGTGTCAATTTACATTCTAAATTAATACAATTATCTAAATGAGCAAACTGTCGCATAAAACTGTTAGCTGCTACTAACCAGCAGCTGTAATCTGACCTATTAATCAATTACCTAGATAAAGGTAAAATAGTCTCAACTTTCAATTATACATAAAGAAAGTTTAATTTCAAAAAATCAATTTATATGCAAGTCAAAGTTGCACTGCAGGCATGAAAAAGTATAATATTTTGTATAATTGGTTTTAGGAAAAAATACGAATTACAAAAATATCTCCAAAAGAAAGTGTCTTCAATTGCATATAAAGTAGTTTATGATTATTTCCTGTAATTAAAGCCAAGATTTGCTGGGACTAAGCCTTTTTGCAGATGAGTAAGGTATTTTTGATTCACACAATCCTCACTAAACCAGAACAGCAGAGTCGTTGCTGTATTTAAATGCACGAGCATAGACTTGGCTTTTCATGTGTTATTTAAATCAAACTGAAATGTAATTACAAGCCTTTGTGTAAGATCTGAAAGGGCCTTGACAAGGATGACCAGCTGGCCTCTTCCTTGCCACGGCACTGGCCCTGGTCAGAAACCCCAGGTTTACTCTGGGTCTTGCTCCCAGACTGCATGGTCCCACCAGTCAGAAGGACACAGCAGCAGGAGATGGAGAGTAGTCTCCATGGAGGTGGTGGTCCCATGGAGCTAGCTCTGCTCACGTTGCAATGCTCCCCTGGGTTGTGCAGCAGCCCCAGCTCCTGCCTTCACTGCCACTCCCTTGGGAGTCCTTGGGCAAGCCCACAGACTGCCTGGTCTTTGTCTCTGTGTTTTTTTAAGAGTGGATTACAGGCCACCCGTCTTCCTCCTGGGATTCGCTCAAGGTGAGGTTAAAGAGGACACTCTGGGGAGATCTGAATGAAACAACCTGGGGGAAATAGGTGAGATGTATTTTTAGCTAGCACGGAGAAGTCTAAGACACACTGGGCAAGCTTCTTGGTGGCCATCAGATGCTAATATGTTTGAGGACTTGCCTAGTTTGAAGGCAGAACCCCCTTCATTCTACCCGTTTCCAAAATCACTGGTAAGTCAAGGCCTGTTTTTACTCTCCTAACACAGACTTACTTGTTAGACTTAAGCTAAGGTCTTAAAAGTTAAGTTGTACTTTAATTTCTGAAGAACACTGTGAATAAGAACCTTCTACTTCTCTCCACCTAACGTTGTGAGCATTCTGGTATTCATTTTTACACGGTCCATGAAAGGCTAAAGCACATTTAAGTCAATCCTGTGATCTTTTAGTGAACAAGAACCCCAAAAAAGGAGAAAGCAACCTTGTTGTGTTCTCTGCCTAGAATCCTCCCAAACCTCACGTCACTATCTCGGGGACATAGTGCACTCAACTGCTATGGAGATCAGCTATCTCAAACATGGTTGCAAAAGAAGAGTAGATCTTAAAATCTAAACACCAGGGGCAGGACAGCACACCTTGAACACTGTATCTGTGAGAGAGAGATCAACTTCCAAATCCTTCCAGCTACCCTTGTGGCAAGTGAGAGCACCTTCCCTCAGGTCTGCATCAGCATTGGAGCATCTTTACGAAACTGAAAACCAAGATGCTTGATTCTTACTCAGCAATACTGCCCTTCTTCACAAGCACTTAGGAAGAGAACAGACACCAAATTTCCTCTTTAAAAGCTCAATACTTTCCCAGACTAAGGAATATCCATGGCAGGATGAGATATGCAGACAAACAGGAGGACAGGACCAGGCAATGCAGCAGTGTCATGTACAGCCACTTCCACCAGATGGAAGTTTCTTCAAGAAAGGGAAGTGCTAAGTTCCCTGTCACAAGCCTGAGTGACAGAGCTTGCCTGCCTGCTGTAGTAAATCATCTCCATTTGTGTTTCTGCTGCACATATCGTCACTTCAGTGTCTGCATCCTTCCTCAGATGAAGGCACATTCTGGAAAGGTTCCCAGCAGCGGCTGCAGAGGAGAGGGAACAGGAGCATTCACACCAGGGCAGGGAGGCACTGACGTGCCACTCTGGCACACAGGTTTATAAATCAGATGTGACATGAGTAAATGCAGGGCACAGTTTCATAACCACTGCTAAGCACTGCACCAAAGGCAGCCAGCGAGACAGTACGGGCGCATAACTCAGTTTCTGACTCACCTTTTATTTCCACCCTGCAGTTATTGCCTTTCTGTTTCCCACATTAGCAGATAACAAAGAGGTTTACTCACTTTGCCCTGGATCACAGCAATACGCAGAAGTATGTCCAAGCCTCTCTTTTTCAATCAAATCATCGGACTTCATATTTACACCTTGCAAACTGCAAAGCTAGCAAAGCCACAGGGCATGGTGCAATTTCACCTTGCAAATGCTCAGAGGCACAAGGACAAAGACAAAATGCCTTTGGGACCTTCCTGAGGAACTAACCAATGACCAAAACGGTGCAGCCAGGCTGTGTTTTTTCTGCTGCTAGAAAAGGATCAAATTTAACTTGCCTGAACGACAGATTCTGTTTGAAGACTCATGTTTTTCCTGAAAAGTTCAGGTTTGTATTTGCTGTGTACAATGGTTACGCCTCACAGTGAATGCATTTATGGCATTTCCTCTGCCTATTTTCTTTATTACAAAGACTTTTCCATGAATAAAGTCTGTTAAAAAATAGGTAAAGAACTTTTATAACCCCCTCTGTATACAATTTAATGTATTCAATTACTACATTTCTTTCTTGTACTTTTTTCCCCCCAAGACTCGTTCCCCAGAGACCTGCTCCTCCAGCAACATTACATGGCTGAGGAACTGCTTTGAGACTTACTCTCTTACTGAGGAGCCAGGAACCAAGCGAGGCAGCCTGTCCCCATCCTCTGCTCCTCTCTTTCTCCCAGAGGAACTATTCAGGATGACTGAGCCACAAACAGCAAGTCACAGGGCACCTTTGTTCTCAGGACAGGAGGAAGAAAGCAGTTTTAAACCTGGGTATCTTTCTATTCCTGCCCTCTGAGCTTACCTTTCTGTCCAAAACACTCCTCGCTCCATGTCACTGCATTTGTTAAACTTTATCTAGCTTAGCCCTTGCTTCTGTGATGAGCTTTATGATTTATATAGTCAGACAAGTGTGTTGATGTAAGTGATGGCCGGGCAGCCAGACCATGCAGTTAAAGGCTGTAGCTGCTGTTGAAGGAGAAAGCCGCAGGTCCATAAGGTCCCAAAAGGTCTTGCAAAAAGACAAGTAGAGGAAAGTGCTTCCTTCATTGTGTTCTTCTAGAAATGGGAAATACCTCTGCCTCACTGGAGACATGAGTAGTAAGTCTTCCTTCTTTCTGTTAATCTAATAAAAGCTAACCATAAGGATGTTGCTTGTCTCAGGGGTGAAATTGGAGCTTTAGTGTTGGTGATTAAACAGTGCTGGAAATAAGATGATGCATGCATGCATGCATGCATGCACAGTGCACTTAAATAGCAACATTCACAAGAGCTTGGACAAGATTTCCAGGACCTGGAATAGGAATGGATTCTTTTTATTTTTGAAGACTAATGAATTGCCTTCCTTCTCCCTCACATCTTACTGCACCTCCTCTATAAATCTCACTAAAGCCTTCTTCTGAGGCTATCTCTAGGAAAAAGAAGCTCTGGAGTTAGAAAGCATCAGTTCAAGAGCCTCATGGGGGCAAGAAAGGTACAGCAAGTGTGCTCAACAACAGACTCTGTTTTCAAGTTGGAATTAGAAGAAACCATGGGAGGCTCACGCCAAGAATCAACTTTGCATGTAGCTTATTATTTTCAAATAGCAAGCAACAGTTTAAACACAGCTGAAAACTGTCCACTTCTGGATGTAATTACAAGCAAAAAAAAAAAAAAAGAGCCAGAATTATGTTCTAACTAAACTAAGCTATATACCAGACTACCGTCAATTTTACATATTTTCATCTTTTTAAAGGTTTGACACAATGTTCTTGATCACTAAGAGCCAAAACCCCTACTTACTCCCTGCTGGCCACAAAACCTCCAGGAAAGGGAACCAGAAAGTCACTCAGCCACAAAACCTCAAAAGCAGCTCAGACACCCTCCTCTTCCTTGCTCTCCAGGTTTACAAATCAGATATCTCAGGCAAAGTTATTCATGAGTAAGCAGGCCATAAAACATGTATTTAGTCTTTCTGCTCTTTAGCTAAAATAATTTCTAAGGATTTAAAGTCCACATGCTACTCTTATCAAGCATTATCAGGGGAAGACTTAGCTCATGAGTATGTCCATAGAAAGAAAGAGATCATAGGTCACAACCAAATTCTTTGCCCAGTTCATTTGGGTTTCGATGACCTTCTGCGACCAAAACAACAAAGTGCTGAGAATCAGTAGAGAGGCACTAAGACTGTATCCTAGAAAGAAAGGTCTTTACCCCCATAAACAAGCATCCAAATGTATACATAGCTTGCATGTGGATAACAATCTTACTGAACAGTCAGAATATTTAGATAAATACATTACAAAATGTTTTCTATTGCATATGTACGCATTCTTAGAGCAGAAAGATAAGTCAGACTATCAAATCCTATTAGCATTAAAAATGTACATAAAGTAATGTTAACTTATTCTAAATTGAATTTGTAATTATTTATCCAACCCTTTCTAAATCAGTACCAAGACACCTCCTCTTTCAAAAGATGTCAACAAAGGAAAAGTAGTTTACAACTACTGGGTTACCTATTACTGCTGTGGATTTAAAATTGTTTTCATCTGGAAAAAAAACCAAAAAACCAAACCAACCAAACAAGAGATGAAGTATTGACCAAATGTACAACAAATGTGAGCAAGAGGATAAATAAGCTGAAATAAAAAGCAATTTTTTCTCTAAGCCTTCTGTCTAATGATTTCATTTATCAATTGCACAATTTTTTCAAGACAAAGTGCAAATTCTTAAGTCAATAGCGTTTCTTTAAAGGCAACAGCAGCCGTGTACAGTAAAGCACAAATTTAATAGTATGGCCAACTTTAACTTATGCTCTTCTGCTGCTCTGACCTGCTCTAGCCTTCTGACATTTAAGTTTCACAAGCTCAAGCTCAATTTAGCAGGACAAAGTCAAAGGTTATATGTAAGATGATACAAGCTGCATGTCACTAAGTAGGTGAGAGTTTAACTTAGTGTGACACAAGGATGGATTGGGCTGGAAAATTTTCAACAACACACTCCTGCCTCCCACTCCTCTGACTTTCATACTTGGAACAGAGCAAGCTGGCTGCATGCAAACAGGATTTCATTTGTATCACAGACCAGCTACTGAAAAAAAGGAAAAACTGCTTGTCCAAGTCCTGGAAGCAGATGGTCAAAGCACCCTCGAGAAACAGTTCAAACAATAGCATGCCAGAGGAGAAATTGCTGACAAGAAAACAATCTTCTGGGAAGAGGAAAAACTATTTGAAGCAGGATATTGGGTAGCAGATAGAGAAAGACAGCCTGGTGAGATTTGGAGAGCTGGAGACCTCCTGCGTTCAGTGCTTACGGCAGGGGACTCAAATGGCAAAGTCTTCACTTTTCTCCCCATACGTGGTGCTTCTCCTGGTGTTATGTTGTACTTTATCCTAGCCACCCAGGGGTTACTGTGGTCTAGAGATTATTTCAGGAATAAGAAGGACCAGACCAAAGGTCCACCTACTCCAGTAGCCTGTTTCCACCACCAACTTGAAGCAGATACCCGGGAAAAAGGTTAAGAACAGGGATGCAAATAATGATGCTACCCCAAAACTCTCTCCCAGTCCCTAGAAATTTGCAGCTCTGTAACTTGCTTATTCTTCCTCCCCTCCGTCATACCTCACTCAGTCACCTCAGCTCTTACTGTGCTGACTTGTCCCTGGAGCCACTCCCTAACTTTGATCATTGGTGTCCTTCTCTAAATCTTGTCCCCAAGATCTACTACACCATTTTGGTGTTGGAGACACCTGAACTGCACACACCACTTATGCCCCATGAATTTATAGCAGCAGGTAATACTCTCTGTCTTGTTCTCTGCTCTGTTTTTCTAATAACTACAAACATCAGATCTGCTTTTTCGATTGTTATTGAACACTGCATTGACATTTGCATGGATCCATAATATCCTCCAGATCTTATTCCTGAGCGGTAATGTTCAGCTCAGTGCTTACCATTTTGTACATGAAGATTAGTCTTCCTTATGTGGTACATTTTACAGTTATTTAAATTTAATATCACCTGCCATTTTAACATCAAGTCTGAAGATAATTTTGCAGTTCTTTACAGTTGGCCTTTAGCAATTACCAGTTGTCAATCATTTTGAGACATCGCTAAAGAGTCGTTGTGTAGCTCATCTTATGCAAGCACAAGGTAAAAAATACAAATTTTTGACTGTACAATAACAAAACATTTTTAAAAAAAATCATCTACAGAATAGTCTAATGATGATGTTCATAGAAGCTCAGTCTTTTATGTTACTGTATCCACTATCCCTTATACCTCAGTAAAGCAAATCCAGTGAAGCTACAGTGACCTGTTTGTGTTAAATTATATACCCCACATCCTAGAGACAATACTTTCCTGATTATTCAAAGGTGTGCGAATACAGTCAGATGACCAACATGAGTAATGTTGTAGCTTGGCATCTTTCATCTGCTTAGCAAGCTTCAAGTGTATACAAAATGTTAAGCTCCCAGATTTTAATCCCCTTTGGAATTCACACTGGACAAAATCATCCCAATTGAAAGATCAACTTATATCAAGTACTCAACTACAATTACCTAGCCTCAAATTTTTTACAAGAGAGTGGTTAGCATGTAACTGGAATTTAATGAATTTGTATATTATAGATTTGAACCATATTTATATAGAGAGATTTTTTAATTATTTGAATCTTACATATTTCAATCTCCAATAAATCCCATCTTTTAAACAGTTTGAACAAACCAGACACCAACTGACAACACCAGCAATTCTGATGCTGTTGTACCTAAATACCAAGCGTCTTATTTCACAGTGTTCTCAAGCACCTACCTCATAAGGAGAGCTCAATAAACATGTTTGTAATAATCTTTACTTTTCTATATATATACACACATATAACTTATAGGCAGATAATATATAGATAGTAATTATACATATTATATATATTAAA
>VYZV01026446.1:119999-156242 GCA_013401275.1 Pandion haliaetus | reverse complement strand
TTGATTTCAGTTTTCTAAGAGGAAGAGTAGAAACTATGTTGGTATCACTGACCAGCTATTTCTCAGGACTAAAACCAGATGACCTGTTCCAATGGTGCAGCCATGCTGGAGGCTAATATACCTCTGGCTCCTCTACAAGGGGTTGAGGCTGGGAGGAATCTATATCTTTTTGATATTTCATCCTTTAGATAATTTCCTGGATGTTACAATAATCTTCTCTCTCCAGCTATCACGACAGTGATCCCTAAGCACTTGCTACTACTAGTCTTTCTCTAAAGGTCACTGCACTCTACAAGTGAGTTGTGGCAGCCTGTAATGCAGGAAGGAAGACAAAAAAAAAACCCTGCAAAGGAAAGAAAATGCAAAACAACTGCATCATGGTCTGCTTTCATTTTGTTTATCTAATACTGTGGCTGAACAAAACTCTGAGAAGTTTCTTGGCTTGTGAAACAGTATCTGCAAATCTTTAAACACTGAGCTTGTTATTAATGGTTGGATTAATTCAAATTGTATAAAACTGCTTAGATTAAGACTGCACTGCTTTCACGTGAAGTAGCACAGCCATGTGTCAGAGAAACAAATACAGGTTTTGTCCTGTTGACTATCAGACTGCTGATTACGAAAAAGGGTGAAGAGGCCCTGTTGCATGGACTGTGATCTTATCCCTCATCCTTTCTGACCAGTACAATCTGGCAGGAAAGAAATAGCTCTACTGATAAGAAGGAATATCTCCCTCTCTTTTAAGTGAAGGTAGAGTAGCTGCTCTCCTTCAAGTCAAACAGAGCTTGCAGTACAGTATTTATTTAAGAAATTTTCCAATATGATGAATTATTAACTTGTTTCGATTGTGTCTTTTTGTATTAAGCTGAGGAAAAGAAGTACAACTCCCACAATGTCTCCAGATCTCAGCATCACTTTTCTTTTGATCAGTGCACTTTGGACTCACAGAAGCAAATTGCAATCATATTATCAGTCAAAAAATACTGCTGAAAAACAGCACTTGTACTAACAATTTAATCAGATGCTTTTGAAATCATCTACAATGAATAGCAGTTAACCCAAACACCCACATGGGATGGTGAAGTCAGTTTGATGTTTGTATATTCCTACTTATTGAGACCTTCCAATAGGAAGAACTCAGTTATTATACACCATCTGCCTTGTCACATATTTACATGGAGCTTTTAGGAAAGGCAGTGGGGAAAAACGGTGCCTTTATTAAACCGCTGACAACCAGCTTCACTTCCATGGGGGATATTTGAGCACCATGCCTAATATGTGTCTGAAGCAGGGGCTTAGATGCAAAACAACTGGTTGATCCTCCTCTTAGATGAGAACAAAGTGACAGGAGAGATAAGAGATATCACATGAGCTATGGGGCTGGGCAGATTTGTTCTTTGCAATGCTTCTTGGTGCCTGAACTTTCAAATGATCAAATAGTAGAGCTATGGGTATGACTGCTTACCTGTCTGTTATTAACAAGAAAATTGGAAATTCTCCCTTTATTTGTGAACCAAGGCAGTCTAGCAATGTAAAAGACAAACTATGTGGTTTTGTTGAGCATGATATCACAATATACTGTTAACCCTGCAGTCTGTGGCGGTCATTAGTTTTCAAAAGGATTTTAACAGTTCTGCCCTTCAAGTGCGACACCCAACACACCTAGAACTGACTCAAGGTGAAACGTTTTCCATGGTTAATCAAGGCGTTTCTTCCCCCCATAACTTTTATTCAACTTTCCCTCCCTCTTAGATTTCAGATAAAATAACTTAAATCTTACTATTGCAACAGGACGCTGCCAGACTCAGCTACTTTGCTGAATGTGGGTGAGCAAATACAGCTGATTTTGTGGGTTGGCAGAGATATCGATATGAAATCAGGCTGGCTGTTTTAGTTAAATGAGCAGTCAAACAGTATGTAAGCTTGTGTTTCCAAACATAGGTCCGCAATATACTGAGGTAAGTAAAACCAGATCATCACCCTCGTCTCCACTGAAACTATTTGAAGGCAGAGTCAACATTTTGAAATGATGACTGCATTTTAAAAGACCTCTGAAAGATCACAGAACCCAGACATTCAAGAAAGTTTTCAAACCCCAGGGAAGATAAGCCAAAAACAAAGCAGCAGTGGCTAGACAAACCTCACTTGAAAGGCTTGATAACTTTTGTCTGACTGCTTTTTTCAGAGGAAGTTAGAAGTTAGAAAAGCTATTCTGCCCTCAAAATCTAATAGTGTGATCCTAAAATTAAAAAAAGAGAAAGACAATGAAAAAAGCATAGACATTTTGGCAGTATCCAGGGAAGTCTGACAAGCAGCAGCAAAAAGCACAGATCAAAAGAACACATAAGTTCTTTTATTGTAGAAAATACCTAGAATTCCATGTTTATCTTACCACAATAAGCTACTGAATGGTTATCTAAGCTGCCCTTGTTTTGCCAGGCAACTCAATACATCTGTAGGTTTTACCTCGCATTAGTTTTAGTCTGGTGTGTTTAAAATGCTACACAGCAAGTAAATCTAACCTAAAAGGTTACACGTCTCCTTAGGAAAAACAGTCTTCACAGAGAGGGAACACCTTAAACAGAAAATCTTTTTGGTATCAATTCAGAATTATGTACCCCAGTTTCTACAACTAAAAGCACATAGCTGTGATATATCACAAAAAGTCCAACCCCTCCTCTCTCTGGTAATACATTACTAATAGTATTGTGAGAAATCCACAGAAGTACATTAAAAAAGACCCAACCCAACACGAGAAGCATCTCACAAGTATCTGTTTAAGTACTTGCGGACTTTTTTTTTTTGTTTTAATTTCCTCAGTTCTCCTTTTATAAACTATTAAAAGTTTCCCTAAATTCCAAGCTGGCTTTGCCTATATGACACAGTCGCAGAGAAATCTGTCTAACGTAAGTGGAACTATTCTTAGCAAAATAACATCTCCGAGACAGGTTTAAGTCATGCAGAAACAAGACTGAACTTGTGAGTTCACAGTTTCTTTAAAACAAAGTAATACCTGCTGTCATAGCATGAGGAAAAAAGATATCTCAAACCCAAAATTTCACAAGAGAAGACATGGGGGAAAAAGTAGTTCACTCATCTTCACTGTCCAAGTATCTTCGGACTAGAAGTCTACTGTTTTCTAACCCTTCAATTCAGAAGAGGCCCACAAAGTAGCAGTTACTCCCGAGTCCTGGAAGACTTCCAGTAAATAGATTAAACCTTACATATAAACAGTCTCTGTAATTACAGAAGAAAGCATCTTGGTTTTTGGACAGCATGTGACAAATTTTGAAACCATGAGATGAAATTGTGTTGTATTTTAGCATGGTTCAAGGGAAGCCTTTCTTCTGTAGACTGTCAGTCGCCCTCTCAAAAACTTCTCATAACTACTGTAGTAACCTAAAGTTTTTTGCACCTTTCAAAATCAACCTAGAAATGTGTATAGACAATAGGATAATAATAATGAACACTTCAGGACATTCCTTCTTAGAGGGAGCAGTCTTTTGAAAAAAAATTATCTATCCAAAAGCTTCCACTAGCTCCTACACAAGCCCCACAAAGCAAAGCCCTGGCTCTTCATCAGAGCTGTACCTGGCTTGCAGAAGAGGCACCAGAGGAGCAGCAAAGAGCTGAGAGGCTCCTTTTTCTTCTTGGTTGTGCCACAGGAGTACGAGTGATTACCTCCTCCTCAAAATCCATTCCCTGGGTAGCAGACTGCTGCCAGCACAGAGCGACAGAGCCAGGAGCAGCCCAAGTCCCTCTTCCTCACAGTGCAGATTTTCTATAGGTGTGCATATGCAGCAGAGCCTCATCTGACGTAAAATTTCATTACACATCCGGGTGTATGAATGACTCATATATATAAAAAACACTAGTTTCTCACGGCTGCATGCTTGCATACAGGTGGGGATTGAACAATACACATTTGCACATGGGCTAGAGCTACTCTTCTGTGACAGTATTAATACCCGTGACCAAGGAGGTCACGATTTAACAATGAAAAGAGGGTAAAACGTGCACAGTGAAAAGACACGTGCAAAAAGTGCGACCAAAGTAATACAAATAGTTAACGCTATGGTGAAATCTCTCGTGGAATTAAGCTACAGCAACAACCAAGTATCATACACAACCTCCGCAACGGTCCTGCGTTACTGAAAGCTATTCATTAGCCTCGGGAAGAAACCTGACTCCTTCTTGCAGTAGGGTCCCAGGCTCGGTATGGGATTAACCCAGTTGTTCAGGACCGGATTAGAAAGCTGTGGCTGGGAGCCCTGCCTTCGCAGCAGCAGTGCCCATCAGCTGCCGAGTGCGAGGGAGCTCTGAGAGCCCGGCATGCCAGCGAGCAGCAGCAGCAGCAGCAGGTGCCTGAGGACCTGCCTGTGCGGGAAGGCGCCTGCCACAGCGTCCAGCATGGAAAACACTTGGTAGAAATAAAATAGAAGGGAAGTACACATAAGCCAGAAATGCTTGCATCTGATTTCAGAGGAAGAGCACGTTGGTCAGACAACCTGCTAGGAGTTCAAGCCAAATGTACTTCAGTCAGCTGGAACATTTTTATCAACATCAATATGAGCGCCGTGAGGGCCAAGGAAAACATTTTGTGATCTGCGCCTCCTCGCCCCATCCCACCCCACCCTTTTACGATGTTCAGAAGGCAGAAGTCCTCCACTGATTTCCAGAAAGACTTTGATGCTGTTTCTATCACATGTTCTCATTTAAATTCTCCAGCGACAGACACCATACCAATGGGTAAAACAGAGAGAGCCCCCGGGCTGCGTAGCACAGAAACTCTCCTCGGCCCCGCTCACCCACATAGGAACATGCCAGGGGCTGGCAGAAGGCACCATCCTGCCTGTACCCCCAGCACTGGATTTAGCATTAGGCAAAATGATGGCAGCTTGGATCAGCAGCTGAAAACCAATTGAAACAACAGTGATCCCAATTAAAAAAAAAAAAATAATACTGCCAGCATTTACTGACAAATCATGGTACCTGCAATATCCTGGTGATTCCAGTCTAACAACAGAGGAATAACGAGGCTCTTCCATATCCCTCGGTAGTAGATGTTGACATAATTGTCTTTTTAATGCAAAGCTATTGAGCAATTTTAATATGAAATAGCTTCTTTAAAAATAAAGAATGCATGAAATGCATAATTAAAGAGTGAAATTCGCACACATCATCTGTGAGGTTCTGGAGTGTTGGTTGTTTTTTTTTAAAGACTTTTAGGGAAAAAAATAACCTAGATTTTACTGTAATGACCATGTCTATGTAAAAAAAAAAAAGGAAATAAAACATTTTTTTAAGATCTATAGGAAATTTTATAAATGTTCTAGCTTTTCAGGTACACATTTTTAATGGAAGTGTTTATGTTACGTGTATATTGTTATATTAATTTTTTACAGTATGCTAAATAATTCTTCCTTCCAAACAATATTTACTGTTATTTAAATCAACCAACCACTGTCATACAATTAATTATTTATTCAGCCAATGGGAAATAAGTGACATTTCTTCTTACTTACTCTAATCAAAGTCAAATATTTGTTCCTTCTGTGAGTAATTTATTACTAATTACAACAGTCTGATGTGTGATATTTTGTGTTACTAAAAATAGGGCTACAAATGAATAAATGTAGCTAAAATTATGCTTTCAAAGCACAGTGGAAGAAAGCCCAAAGCTCATACACAGACACTGACAGCAGGTCTGTTTCCAGACTTTGGACACCCACATACCTACAAAATAGGTGCAAATTGGAAAAGCCTCTGCTTATTCATCTGGCAGTAAGTATATTTGGAAGTGAATATAACATGTAAAATTTAAAATCAGACTCAACTTCTTTCAAATTAAAAAAAATGTTTTAACTCTTTGGTTTTTCACTGTTTACTTCTTCCTCTTGCTGCCTTCCTCCTTCCTTGGAAGACAGACATTTCCCTCCAGACTGAAAAAATACTTACCTTTGATGGAAATCGAACTACAATTAGTTTTTCTATTTTGAATGAAATCAGTGCAAGAGCACGGAGACAATCTATTAAATATGTATGTAAAAAATGTAAATCCCTTAGAGGCTGAAATATTCGTAAAACTTAGTTGAGCTCTGGAATTTACAGTCATGAGATATTAACATTGTCAAGAATTTAGCAATCCAAAACAGAACTGGACATTCATGCAGCTATCAAGAAGATCCAGTCTCACAACTAACAAGAATGTAATTTTGCGAGATAAAATAAATATCAAGATGTGGGACAAAATAATCTGTAACTACTAAAGACCAGAACGTATATGATGTGCATAGCCAATTATCCAACACCCACCTCCTGAGAGGTTGTTAGAACCTCCTTAAGATCTCATGGCAGAAGCCGTACTGAAAAACATACTACTGGTCTTTCTGCATTTCAGACATAACCTAAGAGAATAGCTTCTCTATTCTTTTTTTTAAGAACTAATTTTAATTTTTAGGTTTGTTTGGTCTTTTTTAAGTAAAGTGCACCTATGGCAGTGTATTAATCAGCCAGTGAAAACCTCTCCCAAACTTAAACAAATCACGACACTCCATGTTTACTAACACAGAAATCTCCCAGTGAATGAATGGAATCACTACAATCCACAACACAAGAGATCACACAAAATGCAGCAGTACAAAAGATAACTAATGACAAAAAATCCACAAAACTGAAAAAAGGACCCTTCAAAACAATCTTAACCAACCAAAAGTCCCTGCGTTGGCTTGATATCTCAAGATGCAAAATTTAATACCACCAGATTCTGAATTTACTGAACTGGTACAATTACCATGATACGGTGAACATTAAAAACACACATTTCGGCGGCTGCTGTCAGAGTCATAGGTGTTGGCTGCGATTTTAACAACAGCACTCTTTCTCCTGATGTACTCATTTGAAGAGAAAAGAAATTGGAATATATGTTCATAAGCTATTTGCTTGTCTTATTCACTCTTGTTCTTTTATTTGAGCCCAGAAAAGACTTAAATCCCAGGGATTACGGTTAACCCAAGCCAGTTAATCAGGTGACTTTGGTGCAATTTGCCTTTGTTAGAAAATCAACTGAAAAAAGCTGTAATGCAGCAGCAATGGTCCAGAGGTGCATTTACTTTGCTAATGACTGACATAAATATGTGCTCCCCTCCCAAGTGACAATGTGCAGAGCACAAAAAATGTTCCCAGTGGGAAGCTAACAGAACTATTCAGCTGAACAACCCAAGCACATTCACAACCATTTGCAGGGAAGTGATCTTGAGACACAGCAAATATTCATAAATATTGAGGCTAATCACAGGCTACAGAAGGAACCCCTGACCAATGACCAGGGAAGCTACACAGTAACCTCAACTCTACCACTAGCACTATCTGTTGCCCTCACCCAATACCTCTGCCTGTTTGTGATGCTCCTCATCCGCCAAACAATCCTCATACCTTCTGTAACGCGCCTCCAGAACTATGGACAAGGGAGAATGCCTGCTCAAAACCAGCATGGCCAAAGATGTTTGTAGACCAGGGTTTCGTTTTCACTTCCATCACAAACTTCTTGTCCTCTCAAGTGAATAAAGGGCTTGAAACGAACATTGGGGTCACTAACAAGCCCCATCCAGAATGGTGCTCAGAGGACGTCTCCCATGCTGTTCACCCCTGAGCTGGGCACGAAACACAGCAACCTGAGGTGTTTTGGATTAAAAGTAGAGTTGGAAGAGGAAGCAGTGGCAAAGCACCCTTCATGTGTCAATCTGCTTATGCAGAATATGTAAAGGAGGGGAAGATTTGGCTTTCTGGTTGCCTAAGCCTGAAGGAAGTTCTACAGCCATGTCTCCATCTCAGGGCAGAGGAACTCGATAACCAGGTTAAAGCAACACAGGGCCAGGGCTCTCTCCATCACTCACTCCTGAAACTTGCTGCCAAGAAGGAGCGCAAGGTCCTCATGGCCAGGGAGAACGCGAAGAGAGGAGCTCAGTTCTGCAAGCCTGTGATGAGATTCATTCAGTGGCTGACCGGAGGGGCTAACCACAAGGCTACAGTGACCAAACCCTGTAACACACCATTGGCTTGACTTCAAAAGGGAAAATGTAGGGTTTGCCTATCCCAACTGCCGCCAAGCATCCCCAGAGGAAGGAGTACACCAGGCAGAGGTTCGGAGGAGGCAGTAAGTGCCTCTGCCACGGGGGTGGTCACTGCCAGGTCACCGGGCAGGACGCGGGCTCTCCTCTTCACCACCGCTGAAGGAGTTAGTCCTGCACTGAACCCATCCACCAAACGAGGCTCTGCTGACTGCTTCGGTGCAGTTTTTGGTAGTCATCTACAGAGGCAACCCAGAAAGCACCAGGACTAAACTGAATACGTGCAAAAACACATCTATAAATGCCTCAGGATATTTTTGGCCAGAAAAGCTTAAGTTTCTGAAACCTAAGGAATCTCAAGTGTCTGCCCGAACCGTGCTTTAAGGGGTACCAAAGTCCCAGATTCTTTATTGGATCTAATCCTAAGTACTGAAACAAGATTACTGTCATAAAATTAGATTAGAAAAATACACGTACAAAATTCACATGAACAAAGGTAAGCATGTAACAACTACCTGGGACTTCTGAGTTACAAACAATACATGCTATTTAAAATGCAGAGGCGTTGCCATAGAAGAAAAGTTACTAATCCTGTTGGGGCAAAGTAACTCTGTGCTGGTGTGTGGTTTGCATGGGGGGAGGGAAGGAAAAAGAAAAGGAATTGCTTTATGAGCCTTTTTGCAGCTTTGTTTTGTTTTCTTTTGAAAAAGAACAGCTTTTTTTTTTTTATTACTTTTAACTGATAGATAAAAATGAAGAAGCTTATGTTTATCAAAGAAGTATTACCAGTCTAGTTAAACTCCACTTACTTCCAGAGGTACCTTAGGGCTAGTAGTTTAATATGTACCTTAATACGTTGCCTTACTTTTTTAAACTAAAGTGTAAAATTGAAAGACTTTCCACTGAGACATTCTACTAGGAATATTCTTCTTCCTCAACTTTTTCCACTTATAATGAATACAAACAAATCCACTTTACTTTGCTAATAAGCAAGCGCTTTGTTCATTTATCTATCGAGCTATTTATAAATATCTCACAATCATAGCATTATCTGGGGGCTAAAGAGCATGTTTCAACTCAAAACAAAAGGACATGTCATGTCATGTCCTTCCATAAACAAAAGCTAAGGGCTTGGAATCCAGCAGAGATTTAAGCTTGTAATCATGTTTCTTATGTTAATTTTCATAGTTTTTCTTAGGTGCTTTCAGTAATGTAAAATAAGAGCAGTTGCCTTTAACATACAGCAGCACTGGAAAGCAATAAATTGTTACACCAGATGGTACATAAGACAGGGGACACGTGTGGATGCTGCGGAGGGTCCCCCCTTCCTGAATGTGCAACGTGCTCTGTTGGGCTTACAAAGACTCTCCAGGGAGGAGGGGGAATTGCCGTCTCATTTGGGCAGGGACATAGTACCCATCGGCGGAGAGGAGGCAGGAACTCACAGAAAGCTCCCGAAACAACTTCTGAAACTTTTTTTGTTTTGCTAAACAAATACCTACAGCCTATGCTTACACAACAGCAAGTTCTAGCTGTATGACAGTGACCTCTCAGATAAAAATAGGCATTTTTTGATGACACATTATGTACAGCAGTATGTGAAATAAGTAGTAATTCAACAAAATGGATTTTCTCAACTAGAAAAATCTGCAGCAACATATATCCAGATTAAAATCACATTCTTCACAGACACTGTGTACATTTCAAAATCAAATGTAATTTTTTAACTCTGGTTTTTAACTGCTGCAGACCAGAAAAGTATTCACACAATATTAACACTAAATCAGTTTCTCCTTACCCGATTCCATGGCATCAAGCAGCAACAGTGTAATGAATGCAAAATATGCTAGTTCATTGGACACATTGTCATTTGTACATATTCTAGTACTAACTAATTAACACTTGGACTTTGGGAGAAAGGTTAAATTGAAATTAATTCTAAAATATTCAGGATATAACTAGGAGTAAAAGCAAAAGAGCTGTGACAAAAAAAAAAAAGTCATTTCTTCACTTTGTACTCGTTTCAATCCATTCACTTTAATAATCAATACACGCTCCAAAATTTATTTAACCTTGCCTGATCAACTAATGCAGAACATCAGAAAACCTTTATACCCTGTTTTTTCACCTAGAATTAGATAATGTTCTTACCATATTCTGCAGCCTCCTCATTCCCTAAATCCTGTTGAGGCTTTACATTGAACTGAAGTTTCTCTCAAGTTTATATTTCTCAGGTGTATTTAGACAGAACCTAAGATTTTTCTCTTTTCACATTTTTAAGCTTGGACATTAACTACCGCAAGCCCCCACCCTTTCCCACCTACATCTAACCCTTTTCATCCTGAGGGATTTGAACCAACTAAACTTTGTAGCCCTAAACCTGCTTCCCATCACCGTATCACAGCAGTGCCAGCGGGGGGGCTATCCCTTACCTACTGATGTTTACAGGATCTGTCCTGATTGATGTAAGCACAAAAGTGGTTGCAACTAAGAACCCAGGGATTTTACTCTCTTTCCAGAGGGACTGAAAATATCCCCCTTTTTTTATACCTAAAACCCAAAAGTCCCAACAGCCTTTCTGCTGCAGGACTTTTACCTCCAAATGTGCTTACCCTTTACTAATGTACTTTTACCCAAGGAAAAAAATCTATTAAGAAATGCCCCAGTGTTACCCTATGGTATCAAAGCACATACTCAAAGTCAGTTTTAACAATTGATACTATGATCCATTAAAAAAAAAAAAAAAAAAAGCTTTGATATTTTTGCAGATATCAAATCCTGGAATAAAAGCTGTTGTAATTTTAGGGCTCTATTTTAACAGTTAAAGGAGAGACATCTGGCAATAATCTACAAATAAATACAGTGTCTCCATTCTTAGTTTCTCCTCCAAAACACTACCTAGGACATTTTTGCAGCATGATTCATATAATCAACATAATACATTACAATGCCTTTCAAATAATTCTCTGAGTTCTCTGTTCATTCAATAAAGAATTCATTTTCGAAAGAGAAAAGGGAACATGCCATGCCAGAAAACTTGCTTTATTGACTCAGCCCTACTGCCAGGAGGAACAACGTGGTGAAGTAAATTCCACGATTTCAAAAGCATTTTTTTACAGCAAGGGCAGAGAGAGAAAGAGGCTTATTTACCGAAATGTGAGATTCCACAGGTGAGGCCAGAGACGGTCTGAAATCCTCTTCCTTTAGTTCCAAAAGTTTTAATTTATGATGAAGCCTGTAATAATCCTTTCAAGCTGCCAGGTAAAACGCACGCCATATCTCAGCCGTATTTTCTTTCACCCTTTTGCAGCGTAACTTTGTTATTTGCATAAAGCTTAGTTCTGGCCTATGGGACTTTTTGAACATCTACATGTTAGATTAGCTGTCTTGACATGCTCTATCAAGCATGACATCATGGATCTCCATGGTAACCTTAACCACACCTGCCCAGATGCCAAAGTAACCTGTCATGTTCAGACCTAACTGAACATAACAAAAAATCCCCCTCAGCCACCATTTTCTAGGCACTCGGGCTTGCACAGGCAGCAGAAGGGTTTGGGTTTGGGTTTTTTTTAAACTGATGGAAATCTACTTTCATTTGCCAACATATTTGTTCTTCATGGAGCACTGGCTGAAACACTAGAGCTGTTCCTGACCCTTCCATATCTCTCAGTGTATTTTCTAGTCAAACAACAACAAAAGCAAGCTGTGGCAAACATCTTCCAGCTCATTTTCTTAAGGCATGCTCACAAGCTCTGGCTCTGAAAAACTTCTACATACTCATTTTTGCTCTCTGCCCCTCAAAAAGTTTTTTTTTTTTTAGCGAGGTGACTCGTAAAACAGGTTCACTGCAGGGATTAGCCCCCTCCCATGGCCAGGTTAGCATTTTAACCTCTTAACTGCTAACTCTTTTTCACCCTCACAGCTGCTGGCCCAGCTTTTACCCTTGTTCCTGCTCTTTCCTTCTCTGGTGACCAGAGTCAACCCCACCTAAGTGGGTGACCACGTCCTGCCATGAGCTCATCAGCAGATGATTCACACCATCTCAAACTTCAGAAGACCGAGGCTGTTTTCCTCCTTCCTCTCTCTTTTTTCTTCCTAACTTTCCTGGGGATTAGGGAAGCGCCTTGCTTTCATTAACGCAGAAGAGACAGCCTTGGCAGAGGCAAGTTATCCAAAGCTCCTGCAGAAACTTGCATCACCTATAAAAAAAATTTTGTTCCTCGGCTTTCCAGGCTTCCAGGTGGAAGGAGCTCTGGTGCCTGGCTGCGGGGTTGTCTTGCAAGGGAGAAAACCTGTAGTGTGAGGGCGAGCGGCTGGGCTGTGGGTCGCTGGGCTGTGACCGTGGGGTGCTGCATTCCCCTGCGGGCGTTTTGGGGCGCACGAGGCATGGCACACCTGCACCCCTGCAGCTGCTGCAAACTCACGTCCCAGTGTACCACACAGAACAGCTCAGCTGCAGGTTATTTGCCTTGCGGCAGTATCCCGAGGCCCTTGTGCAAATAAAGACAGCCTCCATCTCTGTGAGCTTTCCTTTCCAGAATAAGGTATCGCAAACAGGCCAACAAACCCGCAGGGTGGAGGAAGGATGATCTGTGTGCACAGCTGGGAGGTTTCAGGTCACCACGTTAGTTAACCATCAGTAATCCCCGCTGGCATCTTACCTGGCCATGATTGTACTTCTGATTTGTGGCAGGTTATCAAGAGTAGAACAGGTCTTCAGGAGGCACATCCAGGGAGGGATTTATCTGAATAAACGAAGCCTGCAGGAAACCATTAATATGTAGTGGAAGATACGGACAACATTCAGAGCTGACCTTGCTGGTGGAGGTGATACAGTATGGTCTGACAACATAAAATAAAATAGTTTTTTCCTGACGTTTATTTTCTGCAAACCAGGGGTCAGTTTGCCATACTCCGATACTGATGGTTAAAATGGACAAGAGAAGAAAGTTCACCAAAAAAGAGATGATTACCAATCTTGATTTTCTAGCCCATATTTGTTGGTTATGGACCTGACAGGGTTTAGAGCAAGCCTGAAGACAAATTATATGATATCCAATGGACTATCTCCTGACTGTAAATAGTGGGTTGTTTTATGTTCCAGCTGCACCATTTGACATAGAGATTAGAAAATGCTGTTGCATTAGCTACTAGCCTTGACAGATCTCCCACAGTGGGGAAATTCCCACCATGGATAATGTTGCCACTTTCCAGATACTGGAGGAGCTAGAGAAGTAAGGGAGGAAAGGAACCTGGAAAATAAATTGTGACATTTTAATTCTATGTCTTCCCATACATCTTACAGATTTTGTATGTGAGATAGATAGATAGATAGATAGATATGTATGTTACATTCACATACCTACTACATGTGTATGTAGTTTGTCTTCTGTACCACTGCTACACACATACATATATATGGGGCAGGGAAAGGAAGTATGTATGCTAAACACACATATACACCCTCCAAAGCAAAATTATGTTATGGTCTTATTCATGGAGCAGCTAGGTAAGCTTGCATTATATACACACAATATATACATACACATACATATAGCTATGTATACACAGAGGTACATGTATATATATACACGCACAAAATACACAGATACGTGTGTGTGCACACATAGACACAATTGGAAAGAAAAAAACCCTCTGAACTGTAATACCATGACCATAATAATCTTACTGCATCCAATGAGACAGACTGTTGATACATTACATTTCAACTAAGCAAATTTCTTACAGTCAACTGGTATAACTTATTTCTGCATGTTTTTAATGTGGCTTCTGTTCAGTTTATCTTTTTGGTTTTTTAAGTTATGCTGAATGGATGAAGTCTTCAGTCTTTCCCATTCCCAAGAAAGATAGTTTGATGTTCTAATAGTAACTTAAAGTTATTTTGTTTTAAAATTATTTAAAAACTCATTACATATAATACATATGTCTAATCATCAAAAAGTAGAAGCAGGAGACATTCACATGAATTTTACCCTCAATAAATTAGCAAGGATGACACATTTTAAACAAATAGCAGGAACAGTTACTGCATTCCTTCTGTAATTTATTGCCTTCAGAAAAGGCTCAAATTACAAAATGTGTAGGGTGTAATGCTGTAGGCTGTTCAAACTGGGTTTGCAGTGTCTGCAACCCTGGGACTAAATATTTACATGACTCCAAAAGATCTAATCTCTGGATTTCAACCCCCTCCCACCCCCTTTATTTAATTTGTACGCTATCTTTATCCACCACCCAGCACATTCCACACAGTCACTAAAGTTCATGGAAGAGGGTAAGTGGGGAGAAAAAAAAAAAAAAATATCAAGACTTTCAAAGGAAAGGAAGGAAGCTGTTTAAAAATAAGGAATAGATAATCCTCGTTAGAGCTGAGGTCTTGCAGCAATTTTAGCTGGATAAATACGGATTCTAGCAGTTGTGTTCTGAGGCAGTGATAGCACCTGGGATCTCTAGAGAACCTCTCAAAGAGATGTTGTAAGGGGGAGTTACCAAACGATAATCTTCCCCAAACCTACAACAATGGTCTGATCTGCAAAGGTTTGGAAAGCTTCAAAAGAGGCTGGGAATTCAGTAAGAACTCCCATAACAGAGTCCAATATTTTTCCAACTTGCTTTTATTCCTTACTTACAATTAACTTGCTGTTAGTGCTGAAATACCTACAAAACACTAAAGAAAAAAAAACTTTTATAAAAGGTTTACTGTCAATCATTTGTTAAACTGGGAATAATGGGCACAAGATTTTTGAGCCTGAACTCTAAATTCTGCTGGTTGATCCAAAAAAATGAATTATGGAATAGAAAGTAGATTGTCTGTAAAGCTGAACAGATTAAACTCTAACATTGCACCTAAACCCAGAGCCCAGAGTCAGGCTGTGAAGAGATCCTTGCATGGCATTCCCTGAATTCAGAAGGTCAGTGTGACGGCAGCCTCCACCTGCTCTGAGAAATACATCAGCATGTCACGTCTCCTCTGAACCTACATCTACTTTTCGCTGCTCAAAAGCAATTGCGGGCAGGCAAGAAGCAAACCACCTTAAGGTACGCTGCTGACAGACCAATGTGGATGTCAAAACAACTTGGAGGAGGCAGATACCTGTGGATAAGCCTGTTCTGTTTGTATTAAAAGACTCAAAAATAGAAAAGAAAGCAAATGAAAGGGTAACAGAGCCAGCTAAAGCATATAGACACACTCTAGAGATATTTTCTTTTCTCCCAGGCAGTGGTGCCAATACTGAAAGTGTAACAGAAGTTAACAGCTGTTCTATATTTTCCCTTCAGCTGTGAAAAGTAGATGGAGACCCATATACTAAGATCAAGAGTCTCACCTTCATCCCTTTCCCTGTGTATGTTCTAAAAGAAATGAAAAGCTCTTCAGAAAATGTCAGTTTAAACAAGCAATTCCAAGGTAATATTGAACAGTTTCATTTCTATTATTGTTTCTTTGAATTTCAAGGGAGCAACTGAATCTTGGGCTACATCAAAAAAATATGTTTAATGCTTTGTTAACATTCTCACCTTTTGCAATGAGGCTACACTCAATTTTGTAGGAGTTATAAGAACTGCTTAACAAAAAGCAAGATACAAATTTGACTTTCATACCTGATCTCTCAGTCTCTCCTGGTGTCCCATTATTGCTGTAGCATGGTGGGGATATTTCTGTTTCAGATGCTCAAGAAAAGCCTCTCTCTTCCTGTCCATTTCTGAGGTTTGCATTCCCAGTATTTCTTTGGAACTGCGAGGGCCACCTACTGTATGTCTTCGAGGGATGTTTCGGGTGGACTTTGAATTAGAAGATGTATGACTGTTTGGGGTCGAAAGCAGCTCCTTAGATCGGAGACATTCTGCATCATCTAGCGATGTTACATGCAAACTGGTTTTTGCCTGGTCTGAAAAAAAAAAAAAAAAACCAACCCAAAAACCAGTATATTATAAGAACTTAATCCCAACATCCAACATTCACATTAATAAGAAAAAGAAAATAATTGATATAAAAGTTAGGTTCTTTTAAAAGTCTGGTAGCGTTCAATAGCATGTCCTGCATCATTAGGCATATACACATAACAAGTGGCCTGGAAATAATCACTTATATAAGCTATGCACCGTACTTATATACTTTTAACACACAACCGCAGTATTGCCTCACAGAAAAGTGAGCATCATTAAAGTAGATGTTCCTTTTATATCATCTTTACCACTACGTGACTTGAAAAGAAGATCTGACAGGGCCCTCATTCCCTGACCTTTAAAATCTACAGGATGCTTTCCATGAGAAGAAACGGGTTTCTTCATAGGCTCCAGTACACTCAATGGCCCCGTAACTAGTATCCTTGAGGACACCAACTGATAAAATTCCTTTGACAATGCAGTTTTGAAATCCTTAATCTTTTTTCAGTGTGTTATCAACATGCTCTGAAACACCTGTGAAATAATAAGAGGGTTTTGGAGGCTTTTTTTCCTGATTTCTGACTGTGGTCTGGTTTTAAATTTCACAAATCTCCCTGGAATTTTATATGTCTCAGGACAGCGGGCTGGAAAATACTACATCACTTTTTCAATAAACCGTTTCTTAAGAAACGGAATAAAAGCAAGTTTTGTGCAATATAAAAAGAAAAAAAAAAAAAGATAAATTTTTAAACTTTAAAATCTACTTTAAGACTGAAGACCATGACAACATTTGTAAATTCAGGCAGACACCAAGGGTATGTAAGTACTGGCTTATCTTCAGGTAACTATGTAACACGAAACCTCTGGTGCATGAAAAAGTGTAGTCTGGAGCCTTGTTACCTAATACCTTTGAAAAATCCCTCACTCCTTTGTCAGCAAAGGAAAAAAAAAAAAAACCACAACAAACAGAAGCATTGAAAAGGCCTCTCCAAGTCTGATATGGCCTTCCCCATCTTTACCCGGCAGCCTCAGCATTAACCCTTTACAGCACCTCCCCAGGAGCAGGAAGCTCCTTCCTCTAAGGGTTTTTAATACATCTCTATTTCTCTCTGTCTGACACTTTTTGCCTCGAAGTCTTTTATCCTTCCAGCAACTGTCTCCCCCATGTGCTGCCATTTATATGGCACTGCTGTTTAGAAACAGGCACCTACTCACTTCTTTTTATGGTTCAGTCAGTCAGTTTGACACCCTGCCTACCACTTGCCTCAGGATTTTATGCTGCGGATTTTTCAGCTTTCTGGTGTGCGTTGTCAATTACCTGCCAAGTCCCACATAACATCAAGCCCTGGTAATAAAGTAAATCCTCTATCGGTCTAGCTGCTGCTGGTGTGATGTCCCACCATTTCCCATGGGGAACCAATTCCATTGGGTTTCACAACAGGACTGGGCCCTGGAAGGTCCTCAAAGACTTTGCATGTTTCTGTAAGCTCCCTGTAATGCCCAAGGACTCCAAAATACCAACAACACCCTCTTGTTTGCATTCATGGAAACCTATCCCAAAAGCAGAACTGGACACAGGAGCCCAGACTGCAGGTGGCACCACGCTTTGATAAGCACAGATCCAGGCGTGACTTTGGAAACAGGTTTGGTTCACTGAGAAATTTTATTCTCAGGCAGATTCAAAATGCCACCTCCAATTTCCGCAGCACCTTCTAAGACCTTAGAAGCACAATCCTGGTTAAACCTTCAAAGCAGCAGCCTCACATGTACGTACACACACACACTCAACTTTTCCAAGCGCAACTCAATTAAAAAACATCCAGCCTCAATGGCCTCTGAAAGCTGCACAGTCATTTCAATGGATTTTACACAGGAGGAAAAAGAGATGGGCTGAGGCTGGCTGGAATTTACCATCTTCAATTTGTTGCACCAAGAACCCAGAGGTTGTATCCCTGAGGCTGTCGGAACAAAGGCGGCAGACATAAATAAGGGATTTCCTTGGAGCTCAAGGGAGTCAATGTGAGCGTGGGTGACTGAGTGCAGCAATTTGGTATAAACCCTTAAAGTATGGTCACAGCAGCAGTTTCAATCACTGAATTGGTGGCAGGCACTTCCTCAAGAAGGCAGGTAAACCTATGCTGAGAAACACAACTGAGAGCTCATGAATGTGTATTTCGGGTCCTAAATCTCTCTCATGCAAAGCCTTTCCCCTACTCTGCACTTCAGTCATTTAACTAGTTCAAGAAAAGGCTAATTATTTGGAACATAAAGAGACATACCAAGTAAAGTGTTTTACTACTATTTGTTACTGGGTGAAACCTTGAAAAAGAATCAAAAATAACATATTTTTCTTAATACTACATTAGAAAGATCAACAAATTCTCTTATTTTTCTTTCATATATTTGGAAAATACTGTATAAATACCAGTGCAAAGAAAGGAATGTAAACTATGCAAACTAATTGCTAGTCTTGCCAGTGAGCTGACCTGGGCATTCAGCACGATCCCGCAGCATTACAGCACAGAGCAGCACGTGACTTTCTCTGCAAACCAAGCTCTCTGTCATGTTTGAATACGGGTCTTTGCCCTAGTAATTGCTGAAAAAATCATCCTTGGCCGCTTCCTAGATAGGGACAAGTGACTTTGATGGCCAGGTTGAAAGCTGGGACTGTGAACCCTCCCCTGTGTACTTCAGGGTACATAAGCTCCGCAGCAGCTGTGTGGCCCACAGTGCTACAGGGATGAAAAACTGAGGGAGGTTTTCTGGGTCCTGGGGTTGCTCAATAACAGTGTGGGCAAGCTTTCTGTATCTTCCAAGTGAAGATAATAGGCCTAGAAAATCGATCCCCACAGATAACTGAAGTGTGTGAAGGATCATGTGATGGTTCCCAGAAGAGAGCTAAGAGTAGCGAAAGGATAAATTATGCAAGTACCCTCCTTGGCAAAGGAGTAAAGAGAAACCAATGGAAAACACAGAGGTGTGAGATAAGCTTGTCTCCCTCTCTCCCTCCCTCATATTCAGAAGCTAAAAGCTGAAGGTCTTTCTGTTCAACATAGTAGCAAGTCTAGAGGGCAACAAAAAGCAATTGCTGATTGACAGGGGAGGGCTTTGGTTAGCCAAAGGCTTGAGTAACCCTTACACTTCAGTTGCTTCTCTGATCTGAAAACAAATGTCAAGATTTCTTAACATCACCCATTACTACACTGGACATAACTACAGGAAAGGCCCAGGTCTGCAGCGCAGAAGCAGTATGCCTAGGATTATAAGGAAGATTATCATGAAGGATTAATTGCAGTGAGCTAGAAATTTAAAAAAGAAAAAAGTCCTTCAACATGTCCTGGTATGCAATTCTTCTTAGTCACACCCTCCATGAAGTCTACAAAAGTCAGCAAAGTCACTTTGCTTCGTTACTTTAAGTGTTGTGAAGAGTTTAATAGTCCTGTTTTGCAACCCAGGTGACATGACAGAAGAACATTTTCAGAATAATTTGAGAAAGGAACAAGTATGGACCTGACCTGTACCGATACTATGAAACTGAGCCTTGAAGCAAACCACATTCAATACTTAAAAGTTTAAAAAAGAATACAATTTTAACAGAGCGAGTCAAACCCACCTCCGTTATATTTATGCTAGCAGTACATTTGAGATTATTTGGAATTATTCTAATTTTCTCCACTGTCTTTATAATTAGCTCTCTTTCTAAGGAACTTTCAAATGTAAATTTTGGATATGGGCCAAAACTACTGCATTTGGTTATGAGCTTTCAGCATTCAAAATTTTTGGGAATCACAGAATCGGTCTGGTCAGACCTCTGTCTTTCTAGCCCCACACGTGTCTCAGGTAGCTTCATACAACCCATTCAGAAGAAATGTTACTGAAGGCTTTTTTTTTCCTATTCAGACACATCCTTTAAGTGAAGATTTCCGTCCCACTAACCATAAACATGTAGAGACACAGATTCACGTGACTTGCACTGCCCAGTATTTTAACTTAAAAAAAGATTCAAAAGAGCAATTAATGACCCCTCCCCCAAAAAAGGGGGGAGTATTTTTTTCTCCTGAGTTCTCTATGCACTATTTTCTGGTATTACATACTTGTAAACCCGTGTGATTTTTCTTTTTAAAACCACATATACCCGACCATGCAGTATTTGTTTCACAGAAGCACAGTAACACAACTTTTTCTGAAGTGCCTATGAGGAATACAACACACATGAACTGGGAACGTTCACAGGTGCTCCACAAATACTGTAACAGATACAGATTAGATTAGGTATTTGTCATGCTGCCTGAATGCTACGCTCCACGTGGAATAGCCCACGTAGAATTCACCAGGAAATAGTTTTCGTTCGCTTTCAGACAAAATACATAGTGCAACAGTAATGGTACAAATGCACCCCAGCTGACCCTCGGTGAAAACCACGCTTATAATTTCTTGGCTTCGCTCCAAAACAAACCCAACTGGCTTCACACAAAGTAAACTAACGCTGTGACAATCTGCCGTGAATCTCCCTCTTTTAAAAGACACCCCGAGGAAAAGGTGAGCTCAAAGCTACCTTTATGGAAGAAGAGCTATTTCTCTGCCATAGGTGGAGCATGCAGAGCNCCCCCCTCGCGGGAGCAGCACCCTCCGCACCAGGCAGCTTCCTGCAAACTGTGACAGCAGTATAGCATGCTCCCTGCTTTAAAGGTTAGACAGAAATCTCTCTAAAGAGAAAGTTAGACTCACAAAGTCGGAGCGTTAGGGAAATCTGCAGAGCCGTTAGCACAAGAAAGACATGCTNNNNTTTTTTCCCCCGTCCATGCATTCTGCCTCCAGTCATAAAAGGCAGCAACGAGGGGCATGTTTAAATGCAACTCCATCTTTGCCTGATTCGCTTACTTACCCTTCATCTGCCTGCTGTCTGTTGAGCAAGCCAGGCACAGCTCAAGTTTCTGGCTTTCCTTCTCCTCCATTGTCCCTGCCTACCGCACAAGCTCCCCTCTCCAACTTGGAAGCCGCAGCGCCCGGACTGTCAGCGCCAGTCTCAGGGAGGAGAAAGGANGACCGGGGCTCCTCGCCGCAGCGGCGGGCAGGGCGGGCGGCGGCGGCCGGACGAGCCCCCCGAGCCCTGGGCCCCAACAGGTGATGGGCTTTTCTGCAGGCGAGCCCCTAGCCGGCTCGCTTCCCGCTGCAGCCGGGCAGCCTTATGAAAGGGAACGTTTCAAACATGATTACAGGCCCGAGTCTCTGCTGGAATCCGAATCCGTAGCCTTTTAAATCTCTGTCATGGGACAAAAGCCTTTCCACAGAATATTTTTTTAAGCTCGTAACCACCAAGCCCGCAAACATTCCTGATAAATGCTTCTCTGTCTTTTTTAGCGTCTCGTTTAAAAGTAATTCATTATATAAGGGCTTTGAGGTTTTGTTTTCTGTTGAATTTTTTCAAGCTGCTCGGAGAATGAATTGGGGAAAAATCAAGATACAGGAATTCAACTTTAGTGAAGCCAATAAAAATGAATGGTAGCAATCCTTAAGCAGGGACTTCTGTTAAGAGGGATTTTGAAGCCTCGGTAGCAAAGCATATAGAAACGTAGAACTAATTCTCTTTTGGCAGATCAGAGGCCAGAAGCCTGCATGAGAATCAATAGATCCACTGGGCTGCGAGGCAAAAAATAATGTGGCTGAAAAGGACGAGATCAAATCCCACAGATTCCAGCAGCTGCCACATGCGTTGATTTAGTGGAGAATATCAGACCCAATTAGTCTATCAAAATCTTAACGCAGCGCCAGAGATGGTGGAACAAACTGAGTGTTGAGTTACAGCATTGAGACCGGAAAGTTTATCCACAGACAACTTCTGAATTAGGTTAAGAACAAAGCATAACAGATATTAATAAAAATATGCAATTTCTCATTTAAATCAACCTCATACTGCAACAGCAGATAACAGCAAGTATCTTGGACGTCTTTCTACACAGATCTAGCGTAATCTCATCTTCCAAGCTTTCTTCAACTCTGGCTTCAATATAATATCAGATAAATTTCTTGCAATGACCTCTCAACCACCCAGTCCAGACAGGCAAGGAAAATTCCCCTACATTTCCTTCTACACCTCTATATGGCAGAAATGTCATCCTGTCTACTTAGATTATTGAATGCAGAAGTGTTTTGCGTATGTATAAATTCAATACAGAAGCTCAAGGAGAATCACTCTCCTCATGGCCCAGTCCTCCTCCTTCCAGACAGAAAAAACATTTGAGTAAATTACAACAATTGATAAATGAACAAAATTATTGTTCATTAGATCAGACATACATATTCTCCAGCATTTAAGAAATACTTATTTTCCCTTTTAACAATTAATTCTATATGGTCTTGGAACCTGGCAACTGTCCCAGAAATCTTAAATCTGGAAAACAGAAAAGATGAAAATACAATCTAAACATCAGCACTGCTATTTAAGGTCTGCAGTAGAGTGCTCCTAACAGAATACTCCTATAGTTGCCCTGCAATATAAAGAAAACAGTGTGATACACATTGTATTTAGAGTAGTGTTCTTACTGGCCTTGGGTTTCTCCTGCTCATTCTGATTATGGACTATTTTAGGAGGAGAAGTGATGGCCAGCCATCCCACTTATCTGATGTTGCCTTTTGTGATATGGAGGAATGTGCCTTTAACACTGAGGTTTTCCAGAGGCTGGGCAAGCATGATGATCCTCTTGCAATTTATATTCACAGCCAGCTGGAAGGAGAAGAGGGATCTCACAGGAATAGTGATCACTGAACACCACCAACTTCAAGAAATATAAAAATAACTCAGAAACCCCGGATGGGAAAAGAAATCCAGTGCAGTTGCCTGGAATAGCAACATGAAAGCTGTACCAAGGCATTACCTGTACACAGGGCTCGGAAACTGAGAGTTAGGAAACTAAGGACATTTACCTGAAATAACACAATGGAAAGCACAAAACATACTTGCCTACAAATGCCTAAAAGGAAAATGCTCTTGCAGCCCTGTACAAAAACAGGGTTCGCTCTGGAGATCAGTACGGTTTGTACCAAGAGCCTTAATAAGATCAAAACCAATGGACTCTAGCCCCTTAGGATGCTTTACCTCCATCCACGGTGTGGAAAAAAACCTAGAAAATTAGTTTAAGACTAAAAAAAAAAAAAATCATTACAATTAAAATATCTACTTTTAGCTAGCACCATTAGTTTCCACAGCCAAGAGCACAAGACAGAGTTCGCCTCTTGATACCCCACTGACATGTCCTAGTGACCAGCCAGGTGCTCCCCGGGACAGTGCCAACCTGGTCTGAAGCTGTTGCTTTCACGGCCACAGCAAGATGTTCCCACTGCTGAGACTGACAGTAAATGGTATTGCTGATGCTGCTAAGGGGCCTGAGCAGCATGGACCCCCAAAATGCAGAGATGGTCTAAGAAAGATTGCTTATTTGGTTGCAGATGTGTGACTTGAACACCTGGTGTCACATTAGGAGAATTTCTGCGGCTGCAGAAGGAGTCTCTCGAATGGGATTGGGCATTGGCAAAAGGGCATTGGCAAAAGGTAAGACTAAACATGGCATGCTTCAGTATCATCAAAATCAAACAAAACAAAAGAGCCTGCCCAGCCTCAGAGGAAACATAATCACCTCTGCTGCAGGTCAGGACAGGGAATAGTTGCAACAGCAAGGTCCCAAAGCCTGTCCTCACTTTAAGGGATAAGTCCTTAGTCCCAAACTGCATTTAATTGATGTATGTAACAATACCATTCCTTAAGATGTTACCTAAGTCTATTTAAAAGAATTAGTGAAACTCCTTTACCAGCTGGGAAACTGGAGACAGCCAGAACCATTATACTGTTAGGCTCAAATAAAGAGCTCCCCAGCACAGTCACTGGGATGAATCACTAACGACAAGTTAAATAAACTTGATTAACCAGTTCACAGCATGCAATCAGCATTTGTTTATCTTTGGAATCAACAATAATACTGGTTCCTTTTAATTACTGTGCTCAGATCTGGACCCATCAATATCAAAACAATGCACAGAGAATAATTGCTAACAGGTTATGCTGTTTTAATTGTGTTTAAAATTAATGTCTCAGAGCAATTTAAACACTTCTGGGTTTAGCATATGCATAAAAGGAATGATTAACAAATACTGGCTGCGCTCAATTAGTCAAACTTACAATATACAACAACTCCATGGGTCTAGCAATTATTTACAACTAAAAAACTGAGAAGTTAATTATTAATAGTTAAATCAGAAGAAGCATCCCATATTTAAAGACCTGTCTCAATGCCCATGTGAAATCATGTAGCCACTGAGAAAAAATGTCATGAATGCTCTCCGCAGGAACCAGCCTGACACTGTCTAGCCTACAATAGTCCAGAAACATAATAAATATTAGACCTGGAGCAGTGAGGCAGAAGTCTGGGAGGAATTACAAGCACTCAAGCAGGTCACACTGCAGCACCTCCCCAAGCCATTCCCCAGCCAGAGATGGCTTGGGCCTGCCCTGGAGGAGGGGAACACCCAGAGGATGCTCCAAGTGAGTCAGGAAACCTCCCGTCCATGCCAGGAAGTTGCGTGTGGCCATTCCCTACCAACCGGTCAGATTTGAAAAGGAGAAAGTAACTCTAACTATGGAAAAACAGCCCTGAGGGGGGTGAAACTCTGATTTCCACCTCGGCCGGCAGAGAGCAGTTTCAGTGCTGAAATTCATTTGAGCGCATCTCTGTTCTCATTTGTGCTCAGTGAGTTCACTGCTGTCCTCGGTGTGGTCTCTCAATGCTTAAAACTAAACCAGACTCATTCCTAAAAGAAAAGGACTACATTCAGTTAGTATTTTATCAAAGATTATATAATACTAGCCACTAGCTTGTACAAGCAAAACGAAAAAAAGTCTCTGAGGCCTATCGATACAAATCCATGCAAGTAGATCTGGGGCGAAAGAGGTTCACACTATTTTAAAATTAATTGTCTAGTGATTTGGTATTATACAACAAGGAATCAGGGGTTTTTAAGATGTGGAGGGGTGCTTTACAATCATTCGGTCTCATCTGCTTAGTAAGGGATTTCAGTGAACTGGCTCCCATTTCTAATGCAAGGATAGTGGTTAAACTATTCAGTAGTTAAATTAAAGGCAAACATCTGAGCTTGATTTTAAAATTTATGACGACAAACAATCTAATACAACCTCTGGGATTATTTATCATGAAATTACCTTCACTGTTAAAATATCTGTGGAGAGTTTCAATATTTATACTCCGTACATTCCAGTTCAGTTAAGAACTCTCATACTTGTGAGGAAAAATTAGCCCAAGGAGTGAAATGGTAACACTCCAGCTGAACTAAAAAAGAAAATTGAGTATGAGCTTCTCTACACGTCTGCAACAGAATTTCATCGTGTCTTGTCAGACCTACAGGTTTCAGCTCTTCAGAGAAGTTCAGAGACTGACAGTGGTGCCAAGAGCCACCACCAGCCTTAATCACTAAAACAACTATTAAAAAGAGTCACTAAGAGGTTGAATACGAGATATTCAGGCAAAAGATACATTCATCTTTCCAATTCCATTTCAAAGGAGCTCTGGGGAGCAGCTATAATCACCTGCCACTTGGCATCACTGAGCTGTCTGGTACGAAAAAGGATGTGGTGTCCCAGCCCACCTCCCACCAACAAGCACCGTGCTGTTACGTGTCTTTCACATCTCCAAGTAACCGAGCATCCTTCATTCACTCCAAAGGACATTTTGCTCAAGCTCACAACTCTCACACCTGGACACCCACCTCATGTTAAATATGGTAGGTTTTCCAAGTTTTGTTCTTGTTTCCTTCCTCTCCCTCCAATGTTTTTTAAATAAATGAAAAGGTCATCACAAAGAGGCACTAACATGCAAGTGGGGAGAAAAAAAAAACAACTGGTGATTCTTCTCTTTCATCCATAACTTTACCTCCCTCTCTAATTTGGGACAGTCCCAACAAAGCTAACTTTATATACACTTTAACATGACTCCCTTCCTGCCGCCCGAGGTAAGATAGAACAGAGCTAAATGAGCATAATTACAGGATGCATGTTTCTGACTCGTGTAATGCAACACCTTATTTCAGACTTTTTAACCTTACCATCATTGCCATCCCACTGTACAAAGCTAACATTAATATTAGTATGTTACCACCAGCACAGCTTTGAACTGAAGACCCTGGCATGCTACAGCTCCTCCTCGCGCCTGCCAGCCTGGCCAGCCCTTCACACATCACACTTCCCATAGAGGATCACCTATGGTAAGGAATGAGATCAGCCTACAAACACAGAAATAGAAAATATGAACATCTGTTTTTGTAAGGTACCAAACAAATAACTCTGTGAGAGGAAAATGTGCCTTACATCACAGAAATTTCAATCACTGGAGTTTAATCAAATAAAAAGCAATATGTGGGTGGGAAGGAACAGTGTAGGGAATTGTTTCTGAGGGAGGTGGAAGAAAGGGAGGGGAGAAGGTCACTTTTAAGCCCATCTGCTCTACATTCAAATTCTATTTCTCCCCAGCGTAAAGCGTTTTGGGTTTGTTAAGTTCCCTTTTGGATGAATTTGCTCAAACAGAGCTCTGGTGAGAGTCTGGATTCAAATTGGTCCAACTTTTTAGCAGTGCCAGAAGAATAGACTTAACGCCTGAAACACTGACTATTGCTGGTTTCACGGACATCTGCAGGATCTGCTTATAAATGTATGAGGTGGCATGCTTTAGTGATCAAAGGTATCGAGAGTTGCTCTCCACAAAGTACAATTATACTTTAAAAGAATCATGAGAGATCTTTTATTTCAGGTCTTACCAAGTACACATGGAGTTTATACGATTGTCAGGCAATTGCTTGAATTAATAGGAAATACAAAGTGTACTCTGATGGAGCCTGGGTCCAGAAATAATATAATAGTTCAAGTTATGTTGTGATTGCCATAACTACTTACTCATCAACAGGCCATTCTGATAAATATTTTACAACAAGAGAATGGTTTAAATAAAATAATTAGTAAATAATGATTAAAAATTAACACAATGGTACCAGTATTGGCAACGCACAGCATTCACGCAATTCATGATGATGGTCTTTCTCGAAAAGTCACTTTTTTGGGAACCCTATTCATTTTATTCATCTCTGGTCTGTACCCAATCATATATTTGACTTTTCTCCACAATGTCACTGGCAAGAACTAGATTTTTTTCTGGGACTCGGACTAAAATCACTAGAGAGGTCAGCACCACTGTGACTAAATGAGTTGGGCATTTTTAATTGTTCTTATTATGGTTTCTCCCTGTCTCCTGCCACAAAGGCAGTACCACACAGCAAAAGACAATCTGAATGCCTGAAAAGAGATAAAGACAAGCAGAATAAATTCTTACAGCTTTGTTTCCATGCGGATCTGATTTCTAACCCAGTGTGGATGGTCACAGGTTACTGTTTGTAAAGCTTTTGTTTCTACTCCTTGTAGAGCACCAGCTCCTGAAGGCAGATGCAAGAGCAGCGGCCTAGTGTAGAATTTCCAACCTGGAAATGTATCCATGACCTCTCCAACAGTATGTACATCCCCTTCCTTCAAAAGTGCCTCTCTGACGTTCCCAGACCATGCTGATGCTATCATTAAGACAGCTGATTAGTAAGAAAGCAATCAGAGCTGACAGCAGTGGTACTCCTGCTCTTTCTCAGGCCTGCCCAATCTGTTCTGCCAGGATGCACGCTTATTAATTCACTCTTCAGTATTTAGGATTTCATAACTTTAGGGCAACAGGGACCATTTGATTATCTTGTCCGACTTCCCATCTATCACAAACCATTAAATTTGACGTGGGGTCCTCACACAAAGGCCAAACACTTAAATGAGATGAAGAACACATTACTGATCTCAGGAGACCAATGCTGCATCTGCACTAGCATTTGTTTCAAACCCCACCACACATGTGATGAGATCTACCCCAATGATCAGCATAAGAAAGAGGACAACATCAAGCTCCCAACTGACTTAACCCTGAGGAAAGATCTTTCCTCTGCCTTTAATTTCCCAGATCAGACATTTGCCTTAAAAAAACCCCAAAACTATCCTAACCTCAAAGCTGTGGTGCACACATCCAGTCACTGTCTCCAGCACAGTCAGTCTCTTATGCATGAAAAAAACCTGAAGGGAAAAAGAAAAGCACCTCAAAACATACCTTGCCCAATGTACATGGAGGGGGGCAAATCCTCCTGAATGTTGCACATTATCTGCTGAAAGGCCAAAGCACGACAGCTGATTATAATCACTGTCTTTAATACAGAGCTGCCAGTGCTACAAGCATGTTATTTGAGGGCGTTTCAGCACACAGGCCCACCAAGGTGGCTGATGGAGCTGATGGCTCAGGCACACCATGTCCAGCAGGAGCAGGACTGCCACGACCCTCCACCCTTCAACAACCAACCCCATGGGTTTTCTTGCTGCACCTGGGCTAACACGGCTTTGCAAATATACTCATTCTCATTTCACAACTATGTTATAGTTAACTGATGTTTAATTATTCTCAGCGCTAAGAAATTGCTTCCTATTTCTTCAGGGTAAAGTTGACTTAACTTCAGTTTCCAGCGATCAGACTTATTCCCTCTTTGTCAGCCAGACCCACCAATTCTGTAGGACCTGCGCACGACAAGAAAGCCACCTCACAAACTCCTCCTCAATCACTCACATAAGCTGAGCTCCTCAAGACTTGCATTATACCTCTGTCTTGGTTTTCATCTTGGAAAACAAGTCTTTGCCTCTCTTCCCTTTCTTTCTAGTATTCCCATCTTCTTGTAGTTCAGCTAGCAGGATTATCAGAGCCTATTCTTCTGAACTTAGTATACTAACAGTAATAAAGGGGTACAAGACCTAAGTTTACTTCTGAAAACACTGGTGCAGCTGGATGCTGCACGACAGCACAGATATCCCAGGGAAAGGGATGTAAGGCTGGAGCACTCTCCCCAGACAGGACAGGGAGCCCGTGGCCATGGCTACCTCCTCCCGAAAAGGGAGACCATGCTCCAGGTTTGGCAAGGGCAAAATGTCCAAGCACCAAGCAAACTACATTGACATGACTCTGGTGTCATATCCTGTTTCTCCTACAAGGGGAAGTCTGCTCCTTCTGTGCAACACTTTTGCAGAAGATAAAAAGAGAGAAAAAGTAACAATGATCCATCTCATCAGGCTCCAAGAAGTGCACAAAATTGCCTGAGGTGAAGGCAAGAATAAGCAACGTCAGCATAGAAAGGTGTCATACAAGGTTTAAGCTTATTCAGAGGTAGAGCCTCTGTATCTCTCATGAATAAATACATAACCCAAGACAATTTAATTCCAACTGCTTTGTATTTCTTACAAAAACTTTTCAAACAATGTGATGACTCACAGGTGAGCTCTCCACTGACAACATAAAATGACATCGTATTAGTTATCTCCCTTTACAAACTGGAAGTCTGCACTGAGATATACAAATACCTCTCATAATATAGCACATGCATTTACATGCAGCATAGCTGAGGGTAGAGAACAGGCAGTAAGTAGTGACAATGACAGGTTTTCTTCACTCCAAAGGAAAAGGTTATTAAATAATAATTGGTAACATAGCTTTTACTGCAAACGCATATACTCCAATACTCTGATTTCCAAGGCCTACCTGCAAAATATAACTTTGTGATTTATTCCATTTTATTTATGATTTTCATGCTATTGCCTTCATCTTTCATAATTAACACAACAAGGTCCAGTGATAAATTCAGACTTTTTTCCCTCTTTTGCTTTTTTGCTCTACAACTGCCCCTAAAAGACAGTACTTCAGGACTGCAGCTAGAATGATATCTAAATCTTTTTACCATTTGGAGGAAATTCTGGGCAAAGTGCTGTAAGGAAAAAAGTATCAACATCTCTTTGAGACAATATGACAATATTACTTACATGCCCCCATTTCAGTTTTATAAGCTCCTATAAATCCTTTCTCATAGCAGAGAGTAATGCAGGAATGCCCTTGGAAGCAGGTGCTGGGAAAGTGAAGGATGAGTTTGCAACCCATGAGTAGTATTCATTCAGTGCTTTTAGTCTGCTTTTTTGCAAGGAGTCTTCCTGTAACAGCTCAAATCAAGAATAGCCAGATCCCAGTAGATAAGCTCTATCCAGACCTATCCTCTATCCAGGACTAAGGGAGTAAACCTAAGTGCAGAAATGGTCTGCAGAATAGGAATTAGGACAGAGGGCTTTACAAGTCTGACATCACTTGAAACACCTAAATCAAATCTGGATAATTTTCTAAAGAAGTGCCTAAATGCAGCCAGAAAATACAGACTGAATACCACAATTAGGGGTTAAAATGCTACAGGCAGTAATTATCAATCACTTTCTTTTCCCAACCATCAAAGAAGGTAATTTGTTTGTTTTCCCCACCCTGCAAGGAAAAGACTGGGTGGTCTTCTGACTTTAAGAGTCTGAGAAATATTCCTTTCAAGGACAAGGCCACACCAGGCCTCCTGGGCAGCATGAGGTCCTTTTTCAACAGTGTCTTACACTGTACTTGATTTTAGTCACAGACTTTAAGACTGTGGCAGTGCTTTGCAAATCATCACTAAATACTTTTTCTTCATAGCTCCATGCAAATCTCAGGAGTGTTTCCAAGACATGAATAAAGCCTCGGTTGTTGAAAGGTAGTATGTTTTCAGTTCCTCAGCTGTCTTCATCAGCATGGGACTGCCATGCTGCAGGGATTCCTTATTTGGTTAAAGACTAATTCCCCTTCATCTTGCAGAAGTTGTCACCAGTTGTAAGAATATAGCAGCTTTTTTCGATACATGGTAAGTAACTGTGAATTCTGAGGCTATTAGTTCATTGAGGGAGTGACATCTCAATAAAACATCAACATAAAAACTCAGCCCCTTGCAGACAGCTTAAATCATTCACCTTCTATTTTTTAAAAAACATCTAATACATTGCTACATATTCAGACTTAAAAAAATGTATTAAGAACTTTTGTATCTTCAGCCCCTTCTTAAATAATGTACATCTGGTAATTCCTATGCTCAAAGCCATGCCGTTAAAAGCCTAAGTTGTTTGCATACTAAAAAACCTAAGTCATGGAGCATTCAATGTTGCAATTCAGCTTCCTTTTGCAGTAAAGGAAGCTAGGCGAAAATGGGGCAGGAACCAGGCTGAAAAGCTTTCTGAAAGCTGCAGCTGCAGCCAACAGCTGAAATTTAAAATCAGACATTATTTTCTCTCCTCATCTTGTGGGCTCTGCCACAGTTTTCAATAAACCACAAATTCAGCCACAGAGGCACTATCACTCATGATTTTCTTTTGCTGATGGAGCTAAAATAAGAACCATAAACACTTCCCCCCGACTTCAGAAAGCAGCATATGTCACTCCCCAGTAGGACTCTTGACACATTGCTTGTGGACAACTTGTTAGGCAACTAGCAAAACCCCAGTGTGGTCCTGTGAAATTAATAATTTAGTGTTGCAGAGAGAACCTGAAACACAAGTTCATATGCATTGAGGAAAGCAGAAGCAATTTCCCAACCCAGTGAGAGAACATGACAGCCAGCAGATAAGGTTCCCTTGGATTTCCCCAGGCCATGTAGCAACATCCCTTGGTAAAGAAACAAAGAGAGGAGATCCTCCCATCGATAAAAAAATTGAATAAAAATAGGGAAGACCCTAGAGGAACAGAAGCCAAATTTCCCAGGAGAGGGAGATTACCAATGGCATCACAGAGAATGTCGTGGTCCAGGCAGCTCTCAACATTAGTGGGCTGGAAAAGAGGGTATATAAGTGAGGTGGCAGAGCTTGCTGAGAACATTAAGATATTCAGTGAAGTAAAGACAAGGACTGATTATGAAGAGACTTCAGAAGATTCACTGACTAGGCAGTAAAGTGACAGATTAAATCCCATGTAGATAAATGCAAAGTGATGCACATTGACTTTGAACAGACTATTACCACTCAAAGACTGTTTGAGGTTATAACCATTTTATGAAAATTTCAGCTCAGTGCTCATTAGTGATTAAAAAACCAAATAGATGTTAGAAAATGCTGGGAAAAGAATAGCGAACAAGACAGGTAATATCATTATGCTACTGTACAAATCCACAGCCTACCCACATTTTGAATATTGCATGCAGTTTTAATTCACTCCAGGTCAAAAAAGATACAGCAGAAATAGAAATGTTAATAAAAAGGCGGCATGGATGATCCAAGTTATGGAACAGTTTCTGTACAAGGAACAACTAAATTATGCAGGACTCTCCATTCTGAAAACAGATGACTCAAACATCTGTTTGAGGTCTATTAACATGAGTAACAGAGAATCTGAATAGGGAAAGACTGTTCATTGTCTCTCTCAATACAGACTGTAGGCTCATCAAATGAAACAAGTAGGCTAATGTTTCAAAACTACATAGATGTGAGTATAAATTTCACAGAGCACTATGGAAGTGCTAGTAAGCTGGGGAACTTCTTGCTGTAGGACATTGCAGTTGCTGAGTTTACAAGAGTTTAAAAAAATAAAAATACAAGTTAATGGAAAAAAATTCCATTGAGCAATGTGTTTAGAAAAAGGACATAATCCTTGGTTTCTTTCAAGTAATCTCTTAATCATATATTGCTGGGAGGATATTCCAGAAGTATCACTACATACTCTCCTTGATCCTGTATTCTTCCCTAGGTAACCATCACCATTCGAGACAGGTTGTCAGGCTGGACCTCTGGTCTGACCTGCTACAACTGCTCTTACATTTGACAAGGTACAAGAAACCCTGATGCTGACAGTTAACACTTTCTCATATGCACTAAACATAAAGAAACAGAAGCACTTATATTACAACAGAAAAATAACAATCCCAGACTTAATCAAAACACTCTGCTGTGTAGTGAGAATCGTACGGAAATCTCCTGGAGCGAGGATATGGGAGAGAATGAATGGCGCACAATACATTAAGTCATATCATCTCATCTGTTGTAAAAATGGCCTTAAACATCTGTCTAGACAGGAAAGTTAGTGTAGTGGAAGCTAGAGAATGACTTTGCAGTGCTTCAGCTATTCCACAGTGGTGGCGGACAACGCAGGGTAAATCTTACCTGGCATCAGCGTCCGAAGCTCTGGCTACCACCAAGTGTCAGAACGCTATTAAATCTTTTGAACAAGGAATCTGTACAGCCTTTGGGAGCTGAGATCATCTTTTCTCCCTCATTAACGCCCCACTACAGAGAGGCCACTCTGGAGGACTTCAGATGCCATGACTCAAGCTGAAGCACAGGGTGGCACCAAGCCTCCCTCACCCTTCCCCACCTTTCTGGGCTATGAGACCCAGGGTAAGGGCAGGCAAGGCTGTGCAGATTAGTGCACAGTACTCCACAGCATAGTACTGGGATCTGGCAGCAGTAGAATCATTGCAATTTTCTTATTTAGAAGCATGAAATCTGAATATCTGCCCACACTGCCACACACAACCTCTCCATGAAGACATCAGATGCTTCGTCCCTGTAGTTCTTTGGAAATTTGCTTTTACTATTTCCTTACCTTATTGAGATGTCTAACCACCTCCCTGCTTTCCTGTTCCAAGAAAACTGGAGAGCGTTTGGGGGCTTTTCGGTTTGGTTTTGGTTTTTTTTTTTTTTTTTTGTTAGTCAGGAGATTTTTCAAGGGCAAAGAATAATACACCTTTTATTAAGCAGCTATGCACAGTAAGAAACTTTTTACTAGCAATTTCTCAAGGAATGTTATGACTGGCTGACTTGAAAGAGGCCTATCCAGAATCTCATTAGATTTTCAAGTACTTTCAAAAGCAGTTCTTACTGAATTATCAAACTTGCAGGAAAGCAATGGCAGTTTCATACCTGAGATTATGTACTTCTGTGTTAACTGCAGAAACAGATTAGACTAGTAAGGAGTGTCATGTACTTGGAGCTACTGCAGTAACAGGGAGCTGCTGGGATATATCGGAGAAGACTCTGTAAACATTTTATTTGCATGATTAAATACTGTTTTTCAAAGTGATGCACATATGACATGATATACAGTGATGTATCTCAGTAACTCTTGACCCAGAAAATCTGAAGTGGTTAAAAATAAACCGACAGAAGCTTCGTGGGTGTGGAGCACACACAGTTCACAACACCTTGCATAAGCAACCTTTGCATACTGCTGTTTGGACAGAGCAGCCAAATCTGTCCTCTGTTGGAGACCAGGGCCCCTGCATACGGACCTGCAAAGGTGGCTGCAGGCTGGCAGAACCACTGGTTGTTCTAGAGTTGGTTTATGCCCATCTGCAATACTGACACTACAAATAAGAGAAAATCAGAGTGCTATTTTCTAGCTAATGGGACTTGTCCTTAGATGCCACCAAAGAATCCTAGAGCTTCCTGCTTCCAAATGGAAGCCAACCTGCCACACCTCACCTAGTCTCAGCCATCAAAAATACAACCAAGTAGTGTAAGCTATTCACCTAGTAAACCCACTCATTCTAGACACCTCTTTTAGGATGGGTTGAATTAGTCTCCTGAGATATCTCTCCATGACTGTAAAGCAGCATATGCATTAGAGTAAATGCCCAATGTGTATAGGGCCAATGTTACAGTAGGTGACTCACACACAGGCAGATCAGAGCACTGTTCAATGGGCAGCTCTCCATTGGAAGTGGTGGTGGTCTCTTGAAAGCATCTGCACATATGGCTTTTTGGATGGTATCACACTTCCTTAAATAGCTCTGAGAATAAAATAAAATTAATTTTTTATTTGGAAAAACATGTACTGTCTATACATGGAAATATCTTCTAATACTCTTTTTAACATTTCCACAATGTTTTAGGCAGTGGGTGATTCACATGTAGACTTCCTCAAGAGCCAAGCATATATTTAATCCTAAATTTTAGCCTCACGTTCCAGATTCTCCGTATGAAGACATTCCTATTTCTATTTTTGCCCAACACTTTTTGTCATACTGGTTTGCTGCCAGCAGAGTAGACAATCAGTTTCTTAAACACTTCTCTCTTGAAACGAAACAATCCGACCCAGAACATATTCTAAGGAGACTCTCACCATCATAAAATGCTGTTTTACAAGGCTGAGGACTGTCTGTCTTTCCCTTGCACTACGTTTCTGTTTGCAGTCCCATACCAGATGGAGTTGTTGCATGACTCCTGGCCAGGCTTTGAAAACCGAAGCATGAAGCCTGCTCTTAAACTTCTGTCCATAACACTTCATGAGCGGTTGCTGTGGCTGTGCCAGAAGAGTTGCAAACAGCGCTTCCTTCTACGCTTTGACCCCAATCCATGTAGATGCATCGCGGCATCCACACTGGGCTCTGCTGAGCAGCACCGGGATCTCAGGTCTGTGCAGCATATGGCATCATACAGAGAAGGTAACACTTCTTCCTCTCACGCAAACACACATGCACATGCTGCGACTGCCTGCTTAGCTGTTTCTCCTCTCATCTCTTGGCTCATCATCTTCAACATATTTTGCTGACAACATACCTTACTTTGCCCCATATAGCCCCCGCCGGAAAACACATGAAGGAAAGCTATGGCAGTATGCAGAGACGAAGGCATAGTTAAAAGGTTGGGATTTCAAAGCTGTTGGTAGTTGGACAGAATGGATAGTTGGACTGGTGAGAGGTAGAGAGCTGGGCTGGGGGTTTACAACAGCTGAAGGCTGTTCAGCATCAGCTTGAGTACCTACAGGGAAAGTGAGCACTCACCTCCTGCAGGCACGGAAGCGGCTGTCCCTTAAAGCACACAGCCCAGCAGAAGGGGAGGGAAATTGCTTCCTGTCTTGCTACTTCGTCTTAAGACTTGTCCTAGCTTTTCACTTTGTGGTCATCAGACGGCTATGCTCAATGTACTGCCAATGAAATACACGCAATTTTTGCAAAATTAAACAAACAGTTTCCTACCATGGAAAGTCCCAAAGCAACGAGAAAATAGATTGATCTCCACCCATTGTCTGCTTCAAAACTTCCTTCGCAGCTTCAAATTACAGCCTTCTAATGAAAGTAAGGGGAAATCAGATGAACAGAGAAATCAGACTTCGCCAATAGAGATATTAACAACATGGAAACCCCTTTTTCTTTGGGTTTTTTTTTTTTTTTAAATCTTTTCAAAATTTTCATTTGCCCCTCATCCTCAACGAAACAAAATGAGCCCCAAAAGAACATGCAGAAGCACGTCCTATGCGCTCCCTGCGGCTGATAACGGCGGGACCCGTGCCCGGGGCAGCGGGCAGGGGGCGAGCGGGCAGGG
>VYZV01026446.1:4841-119940 GCA_013401275.1 Pandion haliaetus | reverse complement strand
AGCGGGCAGCCGGTGCGCTGCTGCCCCCTCCTGGGCAGCCCCGGCCGCCGCCGCGCCCACCGGGGTCACAGCCACGCAGGACCCGTCGCGTATTTCCGAGATGCGGTGCGTGGCATTTTATAGAGGGAAGGGAAGACTCGGGCGAAGGGCTGGCAGCGCCCAGCCCGGGTGCCCGGCCGGCTCTGCCCCGGCTCAGCGGCTCGGCAGGCAGTACCCAGCTCCTGAAATTACCATCGAGGGTGAGGTGATTCCAGAGACACGCAAGGCGAGGACGGGCTCTCTTAGCGCTGTAGCTAGCAGAAAGGGTGGGAGTGCCAAAGGGGAGGGAGAGATGCTGAATGCAGACAGACTGCTCCTAGAGAGGTCTCTCTGGCTGTATTTGTAAGACATCTCTCCCACGGCAGAGGATACATAATCAAATTAAAAACGGCAGAGGATACATAATCAAATTAAAAACAGACGGACAAACAAAACAGAAACATTCCCAGCCAGTTTACATCTGGATGCAAAACAAAGTTATTCTCCATAAACCTGAGTCTCCCACTGAAAACACGTGGAGAGAAATGGTTTCTTTGATGTACTCACTCCTTGTACCAAAGGCTCACACCCGCTCTGAAGAGTCAACGTGCTCAGGTTCCCTCAGACCAGGAGAAAAGTCTCTTGATATTTAAATCTGAGGCTTGTGAAGCCTCGTCTAACCTCAACTACTGCTTTCGTCCACTGGAACAAAACCAACCACACAGGATGACATGCAGCGCTGCATAAATCAGAGACACCGCAGGACTCGGCAGACATGGAGCCAGCGCAGCTCTAGAGAGCTTATACGATCTGTCCTTGCTGGTCTACAGCATCTAATGGCCAGCCAGCTCCTGCTTCAGCCTTCTCCTCCCAGGTAACTCTGGGCAAAGTGCTGTGCACAAACCCAGACCTGAAGTCACATCAAAGCAGACTGCTAAGGTAAGATCCCCGGCTGAGAGAAAAGTCCAAAAACTTTATCAGGCCTGGATAAGAAAAGTTAAAAGTTATTCTTAGATGCTGTGTTTGGGAAACCTCAAATTGTGATCTTCTTGAACACAGAGGAATACAAGTTCGCTACAAGGCAGGCGTGAAACAACTTAAAAATCTCCAGTCTCTCTCTAAGACCTCATTTGTTCTCAGGGTGAAGCCTCAGACTGTTGGCTCTCACCACAGCCCCAAAACTGGCTAGACCACAAGAGAATCTGCTGCAAGCCAGTATAATAAGACTGATTAACCACTTAAACTCTACTTAAGATCCCAGAATAGGTCTTAAGTGGAAGATAGTGCATTTTACTCCGTGAAAACTAATCACGCTTGGTTTTATAGTTACACTGATGCACACTTGGCACTTTGCACACTCACTGCAATGCCATCAATGTGAACTGCCAAGTTCTGAAGGAAAATGCAACTTTTATAATTGCTGTTTAGTTACTGGGGTTGATGTCTGGTTGAAGATAAAAACAAAACAAAACATAACAGCTTACACCAAATACAAGCTGTGATGCTGGAAGAATTTTGAACTGCTCATATAAAATACCCGCATTAGTTCTTAACATTACTGCATTTTCTGCACAGGGATGGGGTTAGATTTAAGCCCCCAAAACAGACTAGTATTGCCTATGGAAAGAAAAATACCCAAGGAATTTATAGCTGATATACCAAAAAAAAAAAAAGAGAGAGAAAAAAGTTTAAACTTGACTTGGCAAAGTCTTTACACATATTAGATAAAAGACTTAGAAAACAGATGCTCCTTCTTACCAGCAGCCAAGATCTTCTAATATCCCTACAACTTGTTAATCAACTAACATATGGTACCACTTTAGGAAAACACACCATTCTGATTTTGCATTTACATGGTCTGTTTCCTACAGAACTATTGTCAAGATTTAGCCATTGTAATATAACCTATTAATTTCTATTCCTATACTTTAAATTAATCAATAAGCCCAGAAATAAAAAGAGAATCGATTTAAATCCAAACACTAAGTAAAACTCATTTTCACACAGTTTCCAATAATGGATAAATTTCCTTTCACCATGCCGAAACCTTACCAGTCTGTATAAAAATCACAATTTGCTGCAAAATTACAACCTAAAAATTTTGTTGACTTTGACTTAATGCCCCTGAAAACATTAAGTTTTTTGGACAAAGCTAGACTGTCAAGGCAAAATTTAATGTAGCTTGGTAATATCTGCACAAGGTGGTTCCCACATACACGTAACTATACTCTTTATGTGGTTCACCTTCTATTTTATACACGAGGCCTTACTGCCTCCTAAAAAGACACCATAATTTCCTTATACACAATATAATACTTCTAAACACATATTAGGTAAAAAACTAAAATGTAATTAAGGCTTCTTTCTTTAATGACCCTATGCACTTATTTAAGTTTTGAACCAGTATTACTCTGCTGACCTAGTCTCTCTCAGCCTGCCGCTGGCTTAATTTACCAATACTTGGCTGCTGGGCTTTGACAGCCTCTGCCACCCTTACACAAAGTCAGTGCAAGTCCATTCACAGTATCACATACCTTGCACAAACCCAGCACCACTCAATCTAGGTGCCAGGTTGTGATTTTTGCTACTTCGCCACCACAGAGGAATGTGAGCAGCCTGCTCTCCAAAGGCGTTTTGCAGACCCTGCTTACAGACTGCTGCAACACTTCACCCCCATCTGCGATGCTCCTCCAACAGTAAATGAAAACCCAATGTTTTTGCACCACAGACAGGTGGGGTTTGGCTGCTGTGGTTCTTTCTGCAGTGCCACCCGTACCTCCACAGCCTTGCCTGTGCCAGCCCTGGGCAGGGTGGCAAGGGTTGGTTGAAGAAGGTACAAAGGTGTGGGGCACTGGGTGCTCTGGCCTTTGCAGCAAGGGGCACAGGTATTTTGCCATGTCACCCTGCAGACAAGATGACATCCAAATAGCTCTGGTCAGAGCGTGGAAGGGAACGACCGGCTCTGCCCAGGCATGGAAACTGTAAGCAAGAAGAAAGAAGTTTGGCAGAGAAAGTCTATAAAGCAGCAAAGCTTGTGAAGAAAGCTTAGGGGGGCATTTATGTTTTATGTTTGCTATTTGAATTAAAGATAGGCAGTATTGAATATATATGGTGTATACATATTCTGCATTTTGAGGCTGTTAGGAGGGCTTGGGTTTGGCTGTTTTTTAATTTTTTTAACATCAGACACAGATGTAGCACAATTTAAAAAACACTTTCAAAGTACTGTCATATGGAAGCTTGTTTACGAGTACAAAAAGAATTGCCTTACAATGCCACTTCTCAGCACTTGGAATGACAACGGATGCAGTTCTATTGAAAGGAAGAGATAACTGTAAAATTTCTGAATACTTGAAACACACTAAAAGCACCCAACATGTTTTACAGACAAATTGCTAATTTTCTTTTGGGATTTCCAATGGCAGGATAAAAATGAAAGTAAGGCACATGAATTCCTGAAATTTGTCTAATATATAGTTTAAACATTCAAATCTGGGCTTTCACTTGCAAGAAATACAAAGTTACAGCAAAATAGTCATGTAAGAAAAATGAAATAAAGAAAATGCTGCAATCTTTAGTTATTTGACACTTTTCAAAAAATTTATAAGTTCATATAGATAGGTTGGAAGACAATCTGACATTCTCAATTTATTAATGATTAAACTTTGAACTATCCCATATATAGACCTGTATGCACAAACACTTAAAGCTACACCTGTACGTTTCACAGCATATCTCTCCCTCCCTACATTGCTCATCATCAATTAAATTATAAACAGTATCAAGAGACACAAGAATTTCCTGTACAGCGTGTGGTACAACGGTCCACTGAATTCTGGTATGGGTTTCAAGCTACTACTCATATTAAAATGGATTGCAGAAATCCTCTCCCAGTTAAATATTTAATTTTCATTTAAAACTAGTAATAATCTTAAATGGATGCACAAATGAAATGAACATTAATAGTTTCACATTTTGGCATGCACATCTGACAGAGATCTTAAGAAATCCAAAGCAGGTGATACCGTCTGTGGAAGATAAAAGTGAAAACAAGTCCCACCTGGCCAAGTCCCAAAGCAAAACATGGGATGAGACACTCAACACCGGAATGCGTCTCTTCTCAAGGCTAGCACGTACGCGACAGGGACGATGTGTGAGGGTGGCACACCTGGGTATACAAGCAGCTTCACGAGCAAACTAACTTCACACCTGCAGCAACATTTTTGGCTTGAAAGGGCTTGCAGAGAATACCTTGATAAATTATCTGGTGGAAGATGTTTCTTCCATCTCCAGCTTCTTCTTTTTTTTAATTAATTATTTTCTTTTGAGTTCAGCTGCGTGAAAGTTTAATGAAGTCCCCCATTTGCTTACTAAACCTCAGTTGCTAGGGGTGGCAAAAGGAGAACAAATGTGAATTTTCCACAGTTCAAGACTTTTGGGGTGCAGAACCTCTTTGGTGTTTGTGTAACAGCTCCTACAAGGGGACCCATAAGCAGCAGTGGATTCCCAGCCGCTGGGATGAAAACAAAATTCCTAAGGACAGTGGAGGAGCAGGCAGGGAGGCACAGACCTGGTGGAGATCCTGGGCTTTGCCTCACTTCACCCAAGCTGCCTCCTCCCTGAGCCAACCCTGTGAGGGATGAGCAGGGGGCAAGGGGACTTCGGGGCGTCCCACTCTGCTTCAGCACATGCACCCCACTGCAACAGGAGCACCTTTATCGTGTAATGGAGGAGCACAAGGGCTTTCATCTCACCTCCATACCCAGGTCCGCTGCCCACAGCCTGCAGTGCCATCTGCTTCCAGTGTGACAGCACACACTTCTGGATAAAGTACAGAATTAGGTATTCCTTGAACACCCCTCCACTTTCGATTAAAGTGAAAGAGAAACGCATCTAGACAAACACTCTCGTTCTAATATGCTCACCTAGGATACCCAGCTCTGCCTTGAGGGAGGTTTGGATTGCCCTGCTATTGATACTTAAACAGGGCCCTTGATTCTAAATTGTTGATGGAAGTTCCCTAAAGCAACCTGAAACATCTGAAAAGATAAGAACATTACAGGTGCATGGATGGGCAAAATTACCTCCCTCTCTTAATCCAAGCTCCTGGATAATGAAATGCACTGCTAATGTCTCTCAGAGGTACCTCATCAGTTTAGGCTGATGCTTTGTCATACAAGCATTAGCTGATCTGCTTTTGTTTTCTTTTCTAATTGAACGTTTCACCCTTGCTGTATCACCAAATTAGTATCTACTGAGTTCAAAGCTATACACGATCCCCGCAGTTCCCCCACCCCTTAACAAAGAAGATAAAACGTACTATGTTTGCAATACAGACAATGAAATTTCTAGACCGTAACAAGATGCATAAAATCAAAACTTCATATAAATTTTTTAACTTACTGAACTATTCTCCTCCTCCAGCAGAACATTCTGCACCAGCTATTAGCAACAAGAAGGGAATTTCCTTCTCCTCAGACTATTCTTGAAATAGATTGCAGTAAGTCTTCCTTTCCAAACTCAGCCTTCAACAGCAAAAGGAAGCAACTCTCAATCTACATGCAGGAACAACCTCGCGAACTAAAAAAACCCAACCAAACAACCCCCCTCCCAAAGTTTTGACTACCGCTTTATTAAAGGTCAACAAAGCTGTTTAAAAAAGAATATCTCTATGAGCTGTTTTAAAAGATTTCCTACTGCAGAAACCTAAATCATAGCATAATGCTTACTTGCCTTGCCTTTCAAGTCCGGAAAGCTCTTTGTTAAGATCACTTACAGTAAGGAAACAAGTTTTCACACACTCTCTCTGTGTATTTTTACAAGCCAATCTTGTAAATAAACTGGTGACACTTTATGGAGGGTAATAGTGGACAGATTGCCTTTGCCGTGAACGTTAAATGAAAATTTCTACATCAGCCCCACAGAGCCTGGCAAGATCTGGGAATTCACCCCATATGATAGAGCCAACAGTCAGAAGACAAACAGCAACAAAAAGGCTCAGGTGGTAACAGCCTTCTGACAAATTTACTCCAAGCAGCTATCATTAACAGGCAAGGAAAAGGCAAAATATTTACCAAGTGGCTGTATAAATGTGCACTGCACAGCATGGAACAATCTTGTTTTGAAGATCTCAATTAAATGGAAGCCAAATCAATAGCTAAACCATATGCTAGACCCTGAGATCAGCATTGTCTACAGCAATGATGAAAGGTGGGCTTTCGCCCACTTGTCAGACTGCTGAGTTCAGTAACTGAGAAAATAGAGGGGTCCTTGGTTTTTTCAGTTTGTTTGGGGTTTGGGTTTTTTTTAAAAAAAACCAACATTCTCTGTCTGTTCTTCATTTCCTCAGCCTGGACCAGATCCCCTCCTCTCTTAAAGACTGAGGAAGGGGGCTTTGCCCAACAGCTCATGAGACTCCTCTTAGAGATCTCTGTAATTAAGGGATTTTGGCAAAGAGAGGCTGGTGCTGCAGCCCCAGCTAAAGCAGCCTCAGCATCATTTATAATCTTAAGAAGGGTGGAAGGCCAGAATTGTCCCTGCGTAGCCCATGCCTTCACCCTGGGATCTCTGCTGTGCTATGAGCACTTCAGCCTTGACACAACCTTCCCAGGACTCTTCTGTGGAGACTGTTGACAAAAAAAGTTCTTGCAAGATTTTCAGTAGCATTGGATGGGTAATCACAGGCATCCTCAATACATCATGCCACTCCTAGATTTACTAATCCCTTACTCTTACATTTTCCCAACCTTTCCATAGACTTGAGAAACAGAAAAACCATGATCTAGCCTTTTAATATTTATATGAGACAGAAGAATTGTAACAGCACAACAGAATCATTACCCTCCATAAAAAGCAAGTGAAAAAAAAAGCCCTTCCTGAGGACATACTTTGCCCCAGCCCCGATCAAATTAGGACAATCTGATCCATGATCAGGAAGACCAAAGTGCTCTGGAGGTTTTATTTGCTGTATCAGGAGCCCAGGCTGCTCATTCAGGCATTGAAGTTAGATGACCAAAAGTCATCTTTAAGAGTAACAAACTAAACTGGAATTCATCCCTGACTCAAAGCCTCAATGTAACAAAATGGCTTTGCACAATACAGAAATGCAAATTATGGGCAGATGCTCCATCAGTGCAAAAGAATGATCACAAACTGAAAACAGAAACTTGGAAAAACAAAGCATGCAGGAAATCCAGAAAGAGCAGCATTGGGGTCAATGTGACAAAAGAAAAGAGCTGAGATTGAAAGACACTCTCTATTGGGAAAAGTATGAAGAAATACAGGAAAAATATTTCCACAAGTTATCTGGCAAAGAAATCCTCTATTAAAAAGTAGGGAAATAAAACTGAGCGTACTGCTGGGAGAAACGCAGAGAGAGGTGTTTGAACGTCATGGCTACCTGCCATCTGATTAGTGCTCCTACCATATAGGCAGACGGTATGAAAACGCACCAATATACTGAAATCCTGCCCTGGGAAATCATGTGACAATACTTTAATTAACACTGGCAATGCTTGCACCTTCCAAAATGTCCAATGTTCCAAATAAAATTTGTTACAGATCTGTTCAGTTGATGACTATTTTTATTTCATATGAGAAAAAGGAGTGCCGTCTCAGACTAATTAGGTTCCCATACCAAAGTCCAGGTTCATCTAAATACCAGACTAAATGCTAAGAGATGCTATCTTGATTTCACATTTAAAATCCAAGACAGCGGTTCCCAAAGTAGGGTCCTAAGCTCCATAGGGCCTGTCACAGGTTACTCAGGGGTCTGCAAAACTGAAATCTCATTTTAGAATGCCCAGAAAGCATCCTTGGGGAGTAAAGAGATTGCAGTTACCCTTCTTACACCCACAGACTTTGCCCCTGCTTGGAAAGGAGATGGAAGGAGGGTAGTGGCAGGACCCAGTAATGGGCTGCATCCACAGTTTGCATGAAATTACTATTTAGTAGTGAATGAAGTTTCTGTGATGCTCTTTACCATATCCTCATTTTACTCATCATGTTATCTCTGATTATAAAGTTACAGAAGGTTTGTTTGCTGGTGCTAATACTTTTTTTTTTTTTTTTTTCCCCCAATGAAAACCATTACTGGCTGTAGCCTTCTCTGTCAGAGTCACCCTGGACACAGCTACGACATAGGTGGGGAGAAGGAGCTGCTGCAAGGCTCATACACCGCAGCTCAAATGGAGACTGAGAATTTTCATCCCAGTACTTCCAAAAACTTGGTATGTCCCTGTTTTACCTTAATTCCCTTCCAGAAAGTACTGGTGTAACCTCTGACAACCTGCTATGGCTGTATGTGCATGTTTTGCCGCAGCTGCTACAGAGATACCCTTTGAAGATGTAACCTTGCACTTCTCAAGAATAGTCCCTTAAAGAACCCACTGTAACACATTTCATAAGGGTCCTCTGCAGGGGTAACATGCCAGTATCATTGAGGAGACTTGTTTCAATGATGCAGCTAATGCTTTTACCTCAGTTACACCATTCTTAAAGCTAATAAACTAATGCTTCTATTTCTGGTTTTGACAATCCTTATGACACAGAGAGCAACATTTTTATACAGATGTAATTCCATCCTCCAGACAACCTAAGCCAGATCCAAGAGGGACCCAAGAGATGCCTAGAAGTTAGAGGAGGGAAGAGGCTTTCCTATACCCAACACGCAGCAATCCCACCACTCTTCCTCATGCTTCCCTGCTTCTTGGACCTCTCTCCTCTGCGCTCCTGGCTGAGGTGGCCAAATGTCAGCAGGAATACTGGGAGTTATCCCCTCTCTGTTAGCCTGCAACCCAGCAGCCAGGGTACCACCCCAGCAAGGGGAAGCCATGGACAAAACAACACAGTCAAAGGAGAGCCTGGTGACAAAAATGTGTGCTCTTATGTTAGTTCTGTGGTGACAGCATGGTATCTGGAGCTTCTCCAGCCCAAGAGCAGATTAAGACCACAGGACAAGAAGCAGGTGCTCAGGTTGTTCTCCTGGATTTAAAGCATTTAAAATGCACCATGGGTGGGTGCTATTGGCTATCACTATCTCACTGCCTGTGCTGGACTGTTTGGCATCACAAGAAGCAGGTAGTAGCTCTGATCCTGAAGTCATGGGCACTACTCAGAGCTAGAGGCTCAGCATAACAAAGACTGCTTAATGTCAGTGACAACATTCGCTCCTGTGTCCTCAAAAGGAGGTTTCTAAGCTTACAAGCTTTTTAGAGTAATTTGACTTAAATTCTTGCTCTGATCTGGCTTCGACCCCACAATGGACAAGGACAAAATACAGCCACTATTAAATGACACTGGAGTTGCACAGTACTTGGAGTACTTTTAGCAAAGTAAGGAAGTAAAAAACTTGTAACTTAAGAGCCCAGTAGAATAGAATAATGAGAACTCCACCAGTGGGTTCAAGAGCAAGCAAAAGCCAAACGCTGCTTTAGACTGGTGACAGCTGAAGTAGAACAAAAGATTGGAGAGACAGGAGACGGGGAAGCTGATTCATTAAAAAACAATAAAACAAAAATTCATTACAGTGAAAAAGAAGAGTATCCTTCTAGAGCCACAAGACTATTAGGAGAATATTTCTGTAATATTGTAATTGTTTTACCGTGTTATACAACTTATTAAAAATAAGGAACATTGACTGGCATAAGGAAGAAGCTCAGTAGTAAATGTATGATCCAAAAATACAAGTTACAGATAAAGGCAGAATGGACACAAAAATGGACCTCTGAAAGACAGTGAAATGCAGGAGATGTGAGCCCTGAAAACATAATAGAAGGGGCAGGGGGGGTGGGGGGGGGTGGGTGATGCACAGAACTGCATCATCCTGAGGATTAAAAGTGGAGAAGAGGAAGAATGTCTAATTATTATTAAAATTAATATCATAACCCCAGATGTGCCAGGTCTGAAATGGATTAGAATCAGGACTCCTACTGTAAATTAATCTCTCAAGAAAGGGCACAGAGCATAGTAGAGAAAAAGGATGCAGTTCCTAAAATACAGAACTATTCTGGAACCAGTCAGTGTCAGTCAGAGAGAAAAGACAGCCAGGTGAAGCCATCTGACTTATGGGTGGGTGCATGTCTCTGAGGAGGCACTCACAGCTACGGGGATTTTTCAAATGTGAGGGATAAGCTGAATGCACAGGACACCAGACTATCCTACCTACCCAGCTGCCAAAACAAATCTGGGTTGATTTACTATTATTACATGGAAGTTTGCAGTGCTGTTACACACACGCTAAGAGTGTTGCAAATATTTAGTGCTCAAAGCCATGAATTTACCTCATGCATGCACTAGAATACAATCAGAAAATGCATGGCTCTTTTTATGCTGTCTTCTTTTGCCTTTTACTACAAAACTGAGGAAAAAAAGATTGGTCTAAACAGAAATACATTATCAGAGTTTGGAAGCAGATCTCAGAGAAAGCAACTCAAGTCTTCAAGGGAGCAAAAGCCAACCAGTGAGAAGTGAAGGAAGAAGCAGCCACAAACATCTAAAAATAGAAAGTCCAGTAGGAAGTTCCCCTACAGAGATTTAATCTGCTATTGTACTCAGATCCTGGCATTACAAGTTAAAATCTACAAGAAGCTATCATCTTTAATACATCATCTCCTTCCTACTGTTCTTTAAAGCAAAGAAGCTGATTAAACATCCTGCCACACTCCGGTAACCTTAACAGTGCGTTTCTTCATTTCACACTGTAAAAGGTCAGTCACGTGTTAAATTGCTCTTCTTTGTGTGAATTTACACTCAGCACAGGACTAAGTCAATAAGGTCTTTCCAACAAACCAAGCACTAAAAACTAATAGATGGCATCTCATTTCAGAGAGATGTTAAAAATTCCAGTATTTCTCACTCTTTTAGAAGAAAGTTTGACTTTTACATTTGCTTAGTGAAGCTCCAGATTAAGTAGTGTGTTATATTTTACCAGGATATGAATATCTCTCAAAGCACTAAAAAAGCAAGCACCCTTACCCTCATTTTGCAAAGCAGGTAAGAATCTTAAAGGTTATGGCTTTATAGTTCCTTAAAATGCAAGTTTAAAACCCAGAAGAAAGTTTTAAGGCTTTTAATGAAAAGCATAAAACCAACAGTACAAATGGGAAAATATTAGTCTTCTAGCATATACTAGCATTTATTTTCTTTAAGAGCTGATATTACTCTATACACACCTCTATGAACAGCTGAACTACTGACTGGAAAACGGTCATTTCTATATAGCTGCCAAAATCCCATTTGCAAAAAAGTGTAAGACTTGTTTTTAATTTTATGGGAAATACAGCTGTGGGATCTGTGAAGAGCAGTTTTTGAGACCCTTGCTGTTGCCTGACAATTCTTTAGCACTTTTGTGTGTTTGGGTACCTGTTGATGTCAGTGGGAAAACATGTTTGTTTTTTAAAGGCATAAGGCTGGAGCTTTTGCTGGGTAACGCTTTTCACATGGGACATCAAGGGATGGGTCCCAAACCACACTTTTAATCACTTCCCTCTCACCCTTATGAAAATAAAAACACACATGTGACTTCTCCAGATTGTCATGACAGCACATGGGGTCAAAAAAGCAGAGGGAGATGGGGGGGATGATATTCCCAAATGTTTCTCTACACAGACAAACAAGCTGGCCGTAACCATTTCCACCCTTGCAGTACAGGAGATGTTTCAAGTGGTAAACGCTCTTTGCACAGCAGGAATGCTACAACTCTGGCTAAAGAAAGGAGCAATGCACCAAACAGCTTTCCAATATGCTCGGTAAGTATGAAAACCAAGCTAGTTTTTGAGTTGGAAACAGGCAAATCTGTGACTGTGATTCCACACTGCTGCTGTCTGGGACAACAAGGGAACTGGACTGAACACAGGAGTCCTCCCTCTGGCTGTGGACTCCTAAACAAGATGCCAGAACTTCAGAGCAGCCCTACAGCCAGGCCCATGGGCTGGGGAGCTCCAGCAGCCCCTGGCACCATCCCTCCTTACCAGCCCAGACATGCTGCAGCTGCATGGCCAGCCCAAGGACTGCGAGGCACTCTTCATTGCTGCAGGTCAGAAGGTGTTCTACAGATGAAAGCTATGGCATATTTTGCAATACCACTAGGGTCACTGAACACAACCTGCAGTGTAATAATGGTTAGTGGAGAGCCACGCTGAGTTTCATAGAATCTGTCAAATGAAAATGAAAGGCAGGACTCACCTTCACAGCAACTCCCTTGGGTTTATCTACTTCAGTGACCTGGACGAGTAAATGGATGGACTTCAGGAAGGAAGTCTGTTGGTGGGACAAGACAGCAGGGCATAAGCAATCCAAGAGGTCCCTGAAACACGTTGATGATAACTTCCTTCTCCAAGTGATGGAGGAGCCAACGAGAAGAGGTGCTATACTGGACCTTGTTCTCACCAAGGAGGGGCAGAGGGGGATAGTGAAGCTCAAGGGCAGTCTTGGCTGCAGTGACCATGAAATGGTGGAGTTCAAGATCCTTAGAGCAGCGAGGAGGTGCCCAGCAAGCTCACTCCCCCGGATGTCAGGAGAGCAGACTTTGGCCTTTTCAGGAATCTGCTTGGTAGGGTACCATGGGATAAAGCCCTGGAAGGAAGAGGGGCCCAAGAAAGCTGGTTAATATTCAAAGATCACCTCCTCTAAGCTCAGGAGTGATACATCCCAACAAAAAGGAAGTCAGGCAAAAATGCCAGGAGGCCTGCATAGATGAACAAGGAGCTCCTGGACAAACTCAAACACAAAAAGGAAGCCTACAGAGGGTGGAAGCAAGGACAGGTAGCCTGGGAGGAATACAGAGAAATTGTTCTAGCAGCCAGGGATCAGGTTAGGAACACTAAAGCCCTGATAGAATTAAATCTGGCCAGGGACATCAAGGGCAACAAGAAAAGCTTCTATAGGTATGTCGGTGATAAAAGGAAGACTAGGGAAAATGTGGGCCCTCTCCTGAAGGAAACAGGAGACCTGGTTACCTGGGACATGGAGAAGGCTGAGGTACTCAATGACTTTTCTGCCTTAGTCTTCACCAGCAAGCACTCCAGCCACACTGCCCAAGATGCAGAAGGCAAAGGCAGGGACTGGGAGAATGAACAACCTCCCGCCATAGGACATGATCAGGTTCAAGACCATCTAAGGAACCTGAAAGCACACAAGTCCATGGGACCTGATGAGATGCATCCGCGCGTCCTGAGGGACCTGGCAAATGAAGTGGCTAAGCCGCTATCCATCATATTCGAGAAGCTGTGGCAGTCCGGGGAAGTTCCCACTGACTGGAAAAGGGGAAGCATAACCCCCGCTTTTAAAAAGGGAAAAAAGGAAGACCCGAGGAACTACAGGCCAGTCAGTCTCACCTCCATGCCTGGCAAGATCATGGAGCAGATCCTCCTGGAAACTATGCTAAGACACATGGAAAACAAGGAGGTGATTGGTGACAGCCAACATGGCTTCACTAAAGGCAAATCGTACCTGACAAATATGGTGGCCTTCTACGACAGGCTTACAGCATTGGTGGGTAAGGGAAGAGCAACAGACGTCATCTACTTGGACTTGTGCAAAGCATCTGACTCTGTCCTGCACAACATCCTTGTCTCTAAATTGGAAAGACATGGATTTGACAGATGGACCACTCCATGGATAAGGAATTGGCTGGATGGTTGCAGTCAAAGAATTGAGGTCAGCTGCTTGATGTCCAAGTGGGGAGACCAGTGATGAGTGGTGTTCTCAGGGGTCAGTATTGGGACCGGCACTGTTTAACATATTCGTCGGCGACACAGACAGTGGGATTGAGTGCACCCCCAGAAAGTTTGCCAATGACACCAAGCTGTGTGGTGCAGTTGAATGCTGGAGGGAAGGGATGCCATCCAGAGGGACCCTGACAGGCTTGAGAGGTGGGCTTGTGTGAACCTCTCAAAGGTCAACAAGGCCAAGTGCAAGGTCCTGCACATAGGTCGGGACAATTCCAAGCACAAATACAGGCTGGGTGATGAGTGGATTGACAGCAGCCCTGAGGAGAAGGACTTGGAGGGTGTTGGTTGACGAGAAGCTCAACACAATTCGGCAATGTGCTCTTGCAGCCCAGAAAGCCAACTGTATCCTGAGGTGTGTCAAAAGAATCATAACCAGCAGGTCGAGGGAGATGATTCTGCCCCTCTATCTACTCTGCTCTCATGAGACCCCACCTGGAGTACTGCATTCAACTCTGGGGCCCCCAGTGTAAGAAGGACATGGACCTGTGGGAGCAAGTCCAGAGGAGGGCTACGAAGATGATCAGAGGGCTGGAGCACCTCTCCTATGAAGACAGGCTGAAAGAGTTGAGATTGTTCAGCCTGGAGAAGGGAAGGCTCTGGAGACACATTATAACAACCTTCTAGTACCTAAAGGGGGCCTACAAGAAAGCTGCAGAGGGACTTTTTACAAGGGCATGTAGTGATAGGACCAGTAGTAACGGCTTTAAACTGAATGAGGGTAGATTTAAATTAGATGCAAGGAAGAAGTTCCTCACTGTGGGGGTGGTGAGACACTGGAACGGGTTGCCCAGAGAGGTTGTGGATGCCTCATCCCTGGAAGTGTTCAAGGCCAGGTTGGATGGGGCTTTGAGTAACCTGGTCTAGTAGAAGGCATCCCTGCCCATGTTGGGGGGTTGGAACTAGGTGAACTTTAAGGTTGCTCCAAACCATTCTATGATCTATGACTCCATGCCACACTGGAGTACATCAGCTGTGCTCTCTTACCTGCATTGCAAATGTATCCAAAACCTTTAAATTCCCCTCCCCTTTCCTTTCTCATTAGGCTTTAAAGCAATAATAGATACCATGCTTTGGAGCATAGTTAGGTTGTCCCCTTGGTACATTTGGCAGTAAGAAAAGGACAGGCAACTATTTACAGCTATCCACAGTCAATAGTGCACACAGAACTCCTGATTACAGAGGAAGGGTAAACTCCATCCTCACAGGATAAAAAGGCAATATGTCACGATCTGAATACACAATGTACTTATTGCTCTTGGTATTTGCATTTGCTAACCTTTGAATCTAATAATACAACATTAATACTCTATTAATACAGTGCTTATATAGAATATCCTGTCTTTAATATACAAAGAAAACAATTGTGTTGTGAAACAACTGGCCAAGATACTGCCAGAGCATCAAATCCCTTATTGTTTCTCAAAAAGATGCACCAACTCCTCGTGTACTGCCTCACTGCATTTCACGCTGCGCAACGCACACATCCACTGCCCAGAGAAACGGGGCACACGCACACCAAACACGAGAGGTAACGGTGCAGGCTGACACCACCCCTGGCAACTCCCTCACAGGATGAGAATGGAGAGGGTCTACAAGAGCCCACCAAAAGGCAACCACCTTTCCAGAGTCAGGAAATTAAGCACACCAACCATGTAAGAGAAGAGCAAACCAAAGGCTGCTTTCGCACAGCCACAGCTGCTGGGGGAGGCGAGGCGCCACCTGTGTGAGAAGGACCAGCCTACCCCCATGCACCTTGTCCCCACCCAGCACCACCTTGTTTTTCTGCAATGGAGGAGCTTCAACATGGAAGAGAAATTAGATTGATTTTTTTTTTTTTTTTAATTCTGGGCTCCAAAGACATAACCCATAGTTTCATGAACTTTAACCTGGCATGAGGTGGTAATGTCACTGCAAGAAGACATTCCTTCTTCCTGCAGCCGCTCACTTCCAGTCCCTGTCCCCGCAAACTTCTGCCCAGCCACATACTGAACTATGACAGGTCAGGGAACTGACCCTGCTGAAACTAAACTTTAAAAAAAAAAAGAAAACCAAAAATTAATCCCTTTTTTTCCTTTTTCTGGGTTGGTGGTTTCACTGCAAAACAACTCACACTGAGACTCTTCTAGAAAGGAGGAAATGATTAATTGTAAATTGGGTTAAATACTAAAATAGTGAATTGGTAAAAATATTATTCCATGTACTTCATTGGAAAGCTAACCATAATTTTACCCACCAAGTCCAGTGGCAATATGAATATCTTTTTATGCTTTTAAGTTAATTTAAATTTTCTTTGATAGTGCGCCTGTTGGGGACACTTAGTAGGTGTTCTGAACATAAGGCACAGAAGAAATTATTTGCTCTGCTTGGCAGATGTAGCCTATAGGTATGCTGGTCTGCCTACATCCAATCTCATCTAATCTCAGGAACAAAGTGGTCCTGAATGCGCTCAAGTCTGAGTCAGAGCTCTTACTCCCCACAAAAATGCAACCACTTCTGGTGCACCATATGGCAGCAATCCTGTGTCAGCAACACTATACAATAGTTTTTCAGAAGAAGAATGAAGAGCAAGTTCTCCGCTTGAAACCAAAGAGAGATTTATCCCACAAAAGTATGCAACACATCATTACCCAAACCGGAACGAAGGCAGGACATCAGCACTCAAGTTTTATGGGAACTTTAACAGTGAAGGGTCAGAGATTCGATCTGATGTCCAAGCAAAATGCCAGTTACAGTTTGCGCAATGTCATCAGACAGACAATGAAGTTTTGCTGAGAAACTATGAATTTAATGTAACGGAAGCAAAATATTCAACTACGAGGTTCCATTATACTTGGATCTTTTGACCCTGGTTTATCCTGGAGTTCAAGCCCTGATAATCTATGTGCTTGAAGCTCATCTTGGTGTATAATGGAAAATTCTGCTCCATTTCCTCTGGGACTTCATGCTCGTTAGTCACAGCATACCAATTAAAAGCTTTGTTAGAAAACCAGAGGAATGTGACACAGCACATGTACAAACCAGGAAGCTTCATTCACATATAACATGGATGAATGGCTCTGTATGGAAAGCCAAGCATCGCATTAGCAGGTCGTGTGCATCAGCATGCAAGATCAACAAAAGACGTGCAAGAATTTTTAAGTCAGCACTCTCAGTAAGCAACGGATTTTCATTTTGAACAATAAGAGTTACAGTATTTTTCACAGCCTACACCTTCCTTCTAACCAAAGGTAATGTAAAATATTTTAAAAGTTGTGTTTTCTTGAATTGTTACTTTGGCAATCATCTAGTAGGAAATCACTAAACATCACCACCAGCTACCAACCAGATTCTTTTCCTAACCATTAGAGGTGAAGCTGGGGTTAGTCCCCTGGCAAGCTACTTATGAACTAGAATAACAACCATTTTCAAAAGGGATTATTGCCACTATGAACCACTGTCAAGTATCTGTAACAGCAATTCTCAATTAAGGAAATAATAGGACTCAGCGTCTGCGCTCTGATCAGGCAGTTAATAACTGACTCCGCCTCAATCAAAACAAAAGTGGGATTTAACATGCAGATTTATTTTGGCAACAGTTTGTGTTACCATTCTATGTTAAATCATTTATTACAGAACATGAAAAATAATGGTCAGCTATAGCTGTAAAAAATATAATTTGTTAAATTTTATTAACCCTTAATTCTATTCCAGCATTTTCCCCACAGTGAATGAGCTGCTCCCAGGAGGTTTTAGGGTTAACAACTCCCATCAACAGCATGCTATAAAACCAGTAGAGGCAATAGCTCTACCTTTCAACTTATATTTTCATTTCTACATTTCAAATGCAGCATAACGGTCATGTTTAGCATATTTCTTATATTATAGACAGAATACTTTGTAAAATATTCCATCTGTGACAGGGATGATCACATTATGAAAACTGCAGCATGAGTAATGCATCACAGAGGAGAAGACATTTTTGAAGGATAAGAGGTTCTTAAAGCCACTTGGAAAGACCTTTAGGGAGGGATTTGGGACACACCAGAGCAAAGTCCTTGTCAAGGACAGCAGACCTTCTTTGCCTTGCCTCCACCATCCCTGCATCCCCTCATACCCCAGTGAAGCCTGTGCCATCACTAAGCCCACCGTCCACCCCCATCTAGCACCTCCGCACCCCCACCCACCTCTGTGGTTGCTCAGATAACTGCTCAAGGAACCCATACAGTGAAAAACTAACCTAGTAATAAAAAAACAGAAATAAATCCTTGGGTGACTAGCTCTCAGCTGGACCTTACTAATGCCAAGTCACTGGCTGCATGGTAACCACGTAACCAGCTCCAACACCAACATGTCTGCACTGGGATCCCATTTATGCACATGGCTATGGCAGCTCCTGTGCCCCAGTGGGGACCATGACTCTTCTCTGCACAAGGTCTGACAAAAACTCAGTGGAGTTTATTCTTTCTCCAGCAGAGTGGGAACATCGCTTTTTTCCTGCCCTTCTCTCCAGCACATCCCTACATCCTTTACCCTCAGTAACAGAAATCCAGCTAACAGGGCCATGAGCCGAGGTGGTGGCCACATCCCCAGCACCTCTGCAGCCCCCACTCTGCCCCAGGGATCCAGGCCCTGGTGAGGGACAGAGACAGCCCCTGCCCCCTTTCACCCCAGCACAGTATCGGGAGACAACCGGGGGAAGGAGGGGAGAAATGGTCTTGTGCTTCCTAACCTGAGCATCACCAAAAACGGTTGGCAATCAGTGTTCGTCCCACCAAGCGTAGGAAGAAACCAAACTTTTCTCTAAAAAGCTCTCTCTTACAGAAGTCTTAACTCAGTCTCCTTTCTTTGTACCTACAAGTAATTGTGATTGAATTTGGGAGTACTTAAACTAAATAATTTGCTCATATCATAGGAAGAAAATGTCCACATAGGCAAAAAACCCCCATAGTTTACGAATCCCTGCTGTCAGGAGCAGTGGCCTTGCTGAAGGAGTGGGCTCTGCTGCGCTCGGGGCACTCCTCGAGGCCAGGCTGAAACCATGTCCACCACTGCAGACCACGGCCCCACTGCGCCGCAGGCTCTGCCCACCTTTGCTCTGTTACACGTGACAGTCACCAGGGAGAATCTCTTAACAACTTGTGAAGAGGATGACATCTCCTTCCTCCCCAGGTGTCAGAGGAAGGGTGCGAAGCAAAGCTGATGACAATTCAAAGGGAAGCTAAGCAAGGTAAAGTCAACAGGATGGGTCCTTCTCCCCCAGAACTTCCCAGCCACAACTGACACTTTCTCTAAAAAAGGCTATGGTTTTCCTCACATTTAAAGCTGATGAGAAGCTGCTCAATGGTGTATTTAGTGAAGGTAGAAAGACAACATGAAAAATGAAATTACAAATAGCTAGCTTCCTTGTGTGAATTCAAAGAACAGCATTAAAGCTGCTCAGAACTCCTATTTTTTTCTGCCAGTTTTCACAGAGCTTTTATTACAAATCCACATCCTCCTTGGGAGATGCAGGGAGGAGACAAAGTAGAAGCTCTTGAAAATATTCTGTGGTATTTTGAACCTAAAGAACTAAGAAGTTCTTTAGTTTAGCACATCCCTATCCCTGTCCCCATCCCCATTCCCAGTGAAATCAAAAATAAATTTTGGACTCTTTATCTGCTTCTTGGATTTTGAGCATTTAGGTTACAGGAAGGTAATATTTCCACAATTTTTATTTTGTAACTCTAACATCAAGATTCTTTTTTCTTTTCCTGAAATCAGAGGTTTAAATCCACTTTTATGATTCCAGGAGCTGGAACACCAAGAAAACCAGAAGCTGGAAAAAGTAATGAGATTTTTTTCTATCAACACCAAAGATGGTGTTAAAACAATACATTTATGGGTTCACAGTCATACTAAAATAAATTAATAAGAAAGTACTAATAAAAAAACATTTCCTTGTCCAAATGTCTGTTATTTTGGATCAGGCCGATGGCTGCTAACACGCCATACTAATGTTAAGTAGTTTCAGGAAGGCAATTTTCTCTTAATGCTCACCAGGGCAGGACACACACAGTCTTTCACTAAAGCAAAGTATCTGCTCTTTTATTACTCTAATTTTTCATGCTGCCTTTCTGCTTTGGGTTTGATAGATACAGCTGCAAGTAAAAGTTAGACCATTATCATGAGATAGCTTAGTCTCATTCAATGACACATTAAATGTATTCTCATTTTAAATAGAATTTTATTTTAGTGTAAGACAAAATAATTCAAAAACTACAAGTATGTGCCTATCCCTCTAATCACTTAATAAAAAAGTGGAAAGAAATTACTCATGAATGAGAGGAACAGAACTTCAGGATAAAATATTTTGGTTCAGATACCTGCTTACAGACCATACAAAAAAAATTTAGTAATAAAAAAATAAGAATACATGTATATAGACAGGTTAAAGTAACTTACCCATTTTCATCATCAGAAAGGTGAAAATAAGTTTCAGTACACAAGTAAACTAATGAATTGGTAAATAATTCTTTCCTGTACAAGGAAAGTATTTCACATTTTATTTACAGTAGCAGAATTCCAAAGAAAAAGTACTTGTTTGCAATTTTCTTGTTAAAATAATCCAGAGTTTCCAGTTAGTACACAAATATAAAACTCCTGAGAGTTATTTTGTGGGCTTTTTTTCCTTAAGGGGTAGTGAAATCTTTTTAACTTTCTCATCATACCCCATTCTAGCTTAAAAGATAATATTAAAAAAAAAGCTTTTATTAAAAATAAATACCTGTCTAATGGATAAAAATTTAACCCAGCAGACTCACCCTGAGCGTTTGAACAGGTGCCTTGTACTCCCAGTGACATTTATCGTCACCTAGCTCACGTTATGTTACAGCAGCGTGAGGACATCTGAAGGAAAAATGAGACAGAGGCTCTGAAGTTGCGTGTGCGTGTTAAAGGATTTCCTGCTGCAGCCTCCCCGCTGAGGCACAGATTCAAGGGGTGAGGAATTGACTCGCTCGGGATGTCCGTTCGCAGGCATCCAGAGCATAAGCCCAGCAATGGAGGATGCGCTCGCTGCCTTGCTGTGCCACCCCCCCAGTCCTATCTGATGCTCATCCCTAATGCCAAAGGGCGTTTTTTACCTTCTAATATTCGGAACTTCGTCATTTTTCTAATCACATTTCAGTTCATAGAAACACATAACTATATTTGTGTTGCACCTTGAGTCTGTGCTTTGCCATTTGTTTCTCTTTTCTTTCCTGCCCACAGACCTCTGTCCTTCCCCCCTATCCTTATCTAAGATAAGCAGCTTTAGGTTATGCATGCGGTACCTTGCAAAAGCATGGTCTGGAAAATTAATTCTTGAAAGGATTAATATTTTTTTTCCCCCTCCCATCACAAATATGTTTCTGCTTCTGGAGGTGACATGTTTCACTTTGCAAACAGAAGGGGCACTGCCTGCTCTGGCATACGGGAGCATTTCTCTTCCATGCAAAAGGGAAGTGCAGGAATAATTCTAATCACAAGAGTAACATGGTCTGTCATACTGATGCAGCTGAAATCTCAGAAAGTAAACAAAACAATTCATCTTAAAATAAAAAAAAAGGACAAAAAAAGCCTTCTGCAGGCATTGTCATACTTTTAGGCAGGGTTTTTTTTTCCACTCTGTATTCTTTGCAATACCAGCCCAGCCACTTGAAAATAAAGGAAACGTCTACCACTCATTTTGACTTGTTTTTAAATGCTTTTCCCTTATGTTTTGCACAGAGCTGAAATTACATGCAAAGGCCTGTCCTTCAAATGCAGTTATACAAAGCAGTGGGAAAAACCTCTCCTTGCCTGCTTTTCAATTCTTGGTGCAGTGCAATGGAAACCTTTCCAAAGAAGGCTCCATGCTTCTGCCTTGAGGGGGCTTGTCCTGTCATCCTGTACCAGCATCCCACTATGTGGAAGAATCAGTAATTTTCCTCTTGAGGAATCAGATAAATCCCCATCCCCTCTAATTTTTTCAAAGGTTTCTTCCCCACCCCACAGGTGTCACACACATACTCTTCTGTTTCTCAGTTGTCCAGAGCAGGGCCACAGAAAAAATCCAGCAGCCATTTGCATCACTTTCAAGAGCAACTAACTTTATATTATGCTATAGCAGTGAGAAGACGGCAAACCTCACCCCCCCACCCCGCCTTATTTTAAGAAAGATGTGGTCTTCTGGCCTCCACAGCACTCAACCTGACTACATTATTTTTATAGGTACAGACTCGGCCATCATGAAGCTTTAACTTTTCACCCCCAAGACCATGTTCACTCATTCTCAATGCACCCAAACACATACGGTCCATACCACAAAGAAATACAGGGTAAACATTAATGACAGAAAGAAAAACATGCATAGAGAACAGAAGAAACAGCAAAAACTGGAGCTGCAGCAAAGGGAAATAAAAACCTTTTACAATGGGGGGAATAAGAGGTGAGTAAGTGGAGGGGGGACAGAGGCGAGGCAAGGTAAGAGAGTAATATGAAATAATGCTAAGGGAAAGCAAAACATGACAACAGTGAAGAGAAAGTAGACTTTTTAATCTGGAATACAAGACAAACTTTGACAGTGTGTGACACGTGCAGCCACAAATTTTATTATACAAACCTATTTTTACAGAGTGATACTGAGCCGGATACACCACTGGTACCACATTCTACTCTTGAGACTCAGTTGTTCAGGGGCTAAGACTATGTATTTCATGTATAGGAAGCAGACAAAATGGGAAAGCTGTAAGTCCAGATATAAAAGACAGGAACTGACTTTGCTTACATTGGCGAGTGTATTACCTAAAGAAAAGTTATGTAACTTCATCATTGCTCAAATAAACAAGCAAATAGCAAAGCTGGCTATTACAGTTTGCTAAGGCAGGATCACTTCTGTTTATAAATTCCAAAAAGGAAATGTAAATCTTTAGCTGTCCTTTCTCCGTTGCTTTAGGGGGCTTTTTAAACAAAAAATAGAACATGATACTTGAACTGTCCTACTTTCAAAGTTGGAGCTATGTAGCACATCTCCCCATACTGACTACTTTCCCAAGTAAAAATTTGCTGCATCTCTCAGTAATTGAAGCAAAGAGAAGATCTGAGCTTTGATAATGATTGGCGAATTTCAAATAGTTTGGATAAGCAACCCCCAAAAGTTCAAAATGAATATTCAGATTTTGTTCTGCAGCACGGTCTGCAAATTGAGGATAGAAATCTCAGATGATAGCTATCTCAGATCTCCTCCAAGATCCTCCACATGCCCTAGTTATGTCTAAGCAGGAAATAACACAAACACACCAACATATTTAGTTATGAAATGCAGAATGTCTGAACATTCAAAATGAAAAATATTGAGAAAATCACCAACTTGCAAATAGTCTAGCTTCATATTGGACTCATTTCTATTCCACTTACATTTCTTAACTAGCTTATCGTTTGTAACTCCTGAAATAGGCAGTCTCCCACCTGCAGTGGTTTCCACTGGTGACTCATCATTGCCTGCCAGAGAAAATCCTCCCTGCGCCCACACCCGCTAGTGAACTTGCAGAAAGACTGAGAATAGTGCGAATCAAGGACAACCCTAGATCAAGTTCTGCATCTCTCCAGGGGTCAAGCACTTGCCTTGCATGCAGGTCACTTCTCCCCTGCCTGGCAGTGCCCAGCTCAGCAGGGGTGCCACTGCTGATGGGCAGCAGGGCCAAGCCAGCAGGCATGGGAGCATCTTCCCCCCACCAGGGCCCTACACCAGATTCCCATCTCAGCTACACAGTCGTAACTGAGCTGAAAGCAATGCAATTGCATTGGCATAACCAAAATCCAAAAGGCAGCTGTGTGTGAGGCAGGACTACCTGTTTGCAGAGAAAATGCCGGGATAAAAGCAGAATAGCAGGGCAAAGAGCTCATGGCTGGCTCCCACCCCATGGTAGCCATCACAAACACCACCCTCCATCAGGAATCATCCTGCTTTTCTGAAAACACTCACTCTTCTAAACAAGACTGTGGACAACAGCCTAACGTTTTCCTGGGATTCATTTATTCACCAAATGCGCTAAGTCTGTGTAAATTATCATCATTTACTTGAAATTAATTGGGAAAAAAAACCCAAACAACCAAGCAAAACACTTAGACCAATAGTCTAGTCTCAGGAACACATCACTACGTCATCATCTTTACCCTTAGAAGGACCCCACCATGTACCACCTCCAAGGACAAACATTTTGGGAGAAGGAGAAAGCACACAGCAAGCCACCAAAGTTAGAGATTTAGTTTTGCTTACACATTTCACAAAATCAACAAGCAATTTACATTATTTCACATATGGATCTTTTCCATCTCAATGGGACTTAATTCCTTCAAGCTGAAAAAGGAACCCCCAAAAACCTGAATAACTAAAGTGACATTATACAAAACATAGCCTTAGGTTGCCAATATTTTCTGTGTGTTGAAGGAAAGACTGCATTACCGAGCTAGACCAAACCCCATTTCCAGCAGAAACCTTTCCTTCTTCTTTGCTGCCGTGAGGAGGATTACATTACACAGCACTGCACTAAGCCCATTTATTCCATTCTATTTTTTTTAATCAGGCTATAAAAAAAAATCAGCTCAACTACTCATACTGATCATAGAAATATTAATACAAGACACTAACTACTCTTTTGCTGTGAGATTTTCTTCTCTATGCTAAATAGGAGAGCCATAAAGTTTATACTTCCCATAAGTTGCAAGAAATTGTGTTTTACTGCAGAAAGCTAACATCAAAAATAATTACTGTTATAAACATACAGCAAAATACAGTCACACTTGGCACATATCAAGGTTTTACGTGAAAAATTTAGCACAATGCCAGCTGCAGTATAATCTTGCTTTTTTGGATGTACAGTGTAAAAATCAGTTTTATCAAAATAAAGTAGAAAAAAATGTTCAGAAATACAGTTTTTCCTTTAACAAAACTATCCACATAGTAAAAAGGGGCCAAATTAAGATAAGCCTCCCCAAACAAGCAAAATTGTTTTTAAAAAGCAATTTTGATGTGGGTTTTTTTTGAGATATCAGATATATATGGGTTTTTCCTTCCTTCTGAATTCAAAACACATTAATTTCTTAATTTACAAGAATATCACCACACTACCTTTACTATTATTATTTTAAACAGTCTTCCCTCCCCATCTTGTCAGTGTCTTTTTACAGGGAAAAGAAATCCTTTATACTACCAAATCAGTTCCCTGTAGGGACTATATCATATACAATTTTTTCATGAATCAGCACAGCTTCATCTAAAAATTAGTCAGGTGCCTTGTCCCACTGTGCTTCATATTTGGAAGCTGCCTAAATTTTCACTCCATGGATTCTCAAGATCAATTTGTAATTATCTCTTTTTGTGCTACTATTATCTTTTATGTACAAATACTCCTATGTGCAAGACAGCAATTGTATTTCCTCTCAATCTTCTTTTTTACAGTCACACAAAGCAAGGATTTTAATCTCCCCTCATAAAACAGTCTCTCCATTCCCCAAGGCATTTTAGAAACCTGCCTTGGCACCTAATCCAGTTTGAATTTACTTTTCTTAAGTACATACGATAACATTGGCACAGACTTTTCTGCGTTACACTTTACACATATCTTGTACAAAACAGCATTAAGGCTTCCTTGCATTGGAAACAAACTTCCTAACACTGCCAGATGTTAGATGACCCATGTTACAATAAGATCTGTCCATTTTCCATAAATGTATCACTCTGATGCCTCAATTATCTTGTGATTAGCACTCCAGTGCCTGTCCAGTCTCTCCCCATGACCCTGGTACAAGTGCCCAAGTGCAAGACCCTCCAATTCTGACAGCAGCCTTTCATCCCACTTGCACTATTTTTCCAATTCACGTGCTCATCCCATTTCTTCTACATGAAACACCAGTCTTCAGCATAATCCTTCTGATAACTTCTGACATGAAGATTTATGGGTTTTTTTCAACATTGTTACTTTTGTGGTACAATCAGTAATGGAAACATTATGTTAGACCAATCCCATAGTCAGTCCTTGGGAACTCCTTTGGTGACCTCCAACCGGCCCTCCAGCTCCAGTTTTGACTCTAGTTAATTTTTTCATCCTCTTTCCTCTCCTAAAACTCATTCTTAATTCCTATGTTAACAAATCTCTACAAAGCAGATGACAAACAGTATTTTGTTAAAGTCCATATGGATTTGATATATGATTGCTTCTTTTGTTTAGAGAATTAGCTTAGCTATCTTTTCAATTAAAAATATCAGCTTAGTCAGGCATGACCTTCTTGTGGGGATCCTACATTATATTTTAACTCATTTAGCATGTTTTGTGTAATTTGCTTATTTCTTCCTTAAAATTTTTTTGTAAAAGACTTTGCATACTACTGAGATCATACTAATGCTCTTTAACTGAGTCATTTTTTCCAATATAAGTACTATTTTTAATTTATTCCCTCAGGTAATACCAATTCCTGATGTGATATATTTGTGAAAAGTATTTGCTGTTGGAATTGTAATTATATTATGCAAGTTCTTGGATGTGGATTATATGGTCTGTTCTGATTTAAACAATTACATAATTTAAGTTTTGCTTCCCCCTGGAGGTGAGAATTTCCATTTCTGCATAATCATTCCTATTAGCTGCCCTGCATTCATCCGGGTTCGATAGCATCTTTAAAATACAAGGAATGCTACATATTACATCTAAAACCTATCCATCTATATCACTGCTAATGTAAAAACTTTCATCTTTTTACACTGACTGCATTTCCATTCTTCACTTTTTCTAATTTTTATTTTCAAAAAACCAGTTAAATCTTAGTTAGGTGGATTCTTAGAAATTTACAGTTCATTCCCATGTTTTCTGATTTTTAAGGTACAGTTCTCTGTGTTGGTCAATCTTCTTTCCATTCCTTGCAGACACCTTGCTTATGCATCATACTGGTTTTAGGATGATTATTTACCCAGTGAAATATGGGGAACTTTTTTACAAAATATATCAATTGTATATTTATATTAATTCCAGCAGGTTTTGGAACCTTTGACTAAAGATTACTCTCATGCTTGCTTTACATAGTAGTCTCTGCACTTTTTATTCCAGATTAATTAACTACTGTCTGCACCTTCTCAAATATTTGTCCTTTGGAAACATTACAGACCTATGGCAGTTTCTGGGTCATTCTCTCCCTGTCCTTATTCCCATCCACCTTCAGCTTACTGTAACACTACTTCAGCAGAGCTTTTCTATTAGTTTTTTCTTCCAAATTTTTTTTATTCCAGGAGGTTCTATTTTATCCCATCTTCTTTTTCTCAAAGCTTTATGCCTTTAACATGCACAGACACCCAATCAAATCCACTTACCAATACAAGTTTCTTTTCCCTTCGGCATAGATAGCCCTCAGGCTTCCATCCACCGGCCTGGAGCCTTACACTGATGCACCAACACTTCCATGATTCACACTGACCTCACCCAAACTCCCAGCCTGAGGAGGTGGGATCCTTTCACTAACTATATCTCCATGACACAATTTTTACCAACAGTTGGACTTGGTTTTTCTTGCTAGCTATCACCTAATAATATAGGTGAAGTTCCTTTATCCACTTCTGTAGTCTCATTTATCCAATTTTAATTTCCCTGTGCCCTCAAGGTTTGTACGTGGTGTCTCTTGCGCTTCCTCCTGTATCCCATTTCATCAGTTTAAAACTATTCTCATCAATCCCATAAAATGAGGAAGCTGCATGTTGTACGCCCAGTGACAAAAATCTTATTTTGTTACTGACATATAGCAATGAAACAGCCCAAAACTTTCTTCATTGCACAGTTCTTTTCATAACCTTCTCGTGTCTTCATGCTCCTTCTCTAGAGGCTGACAGATCTACTGGAAATCATCTCAGCTCTCACCTGTGCCACTCCCCATCTTTTGACTGTCACTCTTGATCTACTCCAACAGGAGTCTCACAAAGTCATTCATCACTCAAAATAGTATTTGTAACAACTTTTCGCACTCCTCCCTGGTTTCTTTTCAGATTCAGGTATCTCATACCTTTGGAGGCAGCAAACGTTTTGCTCTCCAAATCCCCTTCAGTGTTCCCATCTGTACTCTGCAGGTAATCCATAATGATCACAATCTAAACCCAACATGTACTTTAATTTGTATTAGACATCCATCTGACATGCAGGAACTCAGCTGGATGGCTATGCTCACCTTTTTATTTTATTTCCTTACGTAATTAAATGCACCTAAAATGCTGGCAACAGGAGAGAACAACACTGAATAATTTTAAAACAATGGACCTATTAATATACAATATTAACATTTTAATGCATTAACAATACCATCACAAGAGATACACAGCCCAGCCAAAAATTCCTATCCTCTTTACTTCTCTTTTTCATCGTAGTGTCCCTGAGGCCAATTACTGTCATTTATCCATCCTGTCATAAATTAACCCAGATCTCAAACTATCCCTTCAATGTAGTCTAGACTTTATCAGATGTAATTAGCTGTATGATCCCAAAGCCTTCTCCCATCTCTTCTTTCCCCCCAAACCTCAAGAATTCTTTAGCTTCTTTCTACGGTTATTCTCTTAGGAGTCCAAGATTTTCCCTCTTTATCTAATTAGCAATTCTCTTCAACAATCCTGTATAACTTCCCAACAAAATTAACTACTACTCCATCACCCAGAACAAGCATTCAGCTCATGTAGCACATGCAAATGTATGCTAGTGCCTCAACACCCAGGTTCCTCAAACTGGGGCTAAGAAAGAAAATATATACTGCCGGATTCCAGGTATCATTTTACCTTTTCTGAAACAGTCACATTTTCTACTATTTACTATCCAAAGTAATATTCCTTTCAGATTTCCAAGACATTTTTATCAACTGAACTAAAAATACTAATTCTTGCATCTATCTGGGCTGGTATGTCCTAAGAGCAATGGCTTCAGCATAAACTCAGCTATACTGAAATATCTTCTATATTTAAATATGTTGACAAAATCTACATTATACCAATGAAATCAGACAGAACAGTACAAAACATTAATTTTTTAATGGGAAATTTCTTCTTGCTAAACACACAGTCAAGATGCAAGTACAACATCGTAGCCATGCATTTTCCAGTTTTGGTTTGATACACTCACTATTAAGAAAGTTCTTGTGATTCTTCCTGAGCCTTAAAGTATCCAGCATTTTTCTTCAAGCTTAAAATTGTAAGCTGTGTGATTATACTAGATATCAGTTTCCTTTCAATTTTACTATTTAACCTTTTTTCATTGTTTTTAAAATAAGCTTCTGGATATCATGTATGAAGTACATGTATGGTATTCTCAAGTAGGAATACCAAAACCTCAAAATAAAAGAGCAAATAATGAAGAACCCAATGTGCACACATTTTTAAAATATTATAATTCTTAAATGGCTTAATAATTTTGGTGTCTCCAATGAATAGCTTTTGAATGTTTTATGTTGGTGGCTCTCACTAGTGTACTGCTGGGACCACTGAATTTTCCTGTGAAATACGTCTTAACAGTTCACTGTTTCATACATTTAGCTAACCTGAGTTTAAGCTGAACTTAACCCCACCCTGATTCAATTCCCAGACATTTTTACCTTACTAAAGATGATTCATTCCACATTGAATGCTAGGCTTTGGGCAGACCTTTACAGTCCTGCAAGAGTTCACAAGAAAAACAGCTCCCATCATACAGATGAGGAATTAAGTTTGGATGTATCACAAACTGTTCACCTGGGATGCACAATGAGGGCCACCATTCAACTGACCTTTCAAAAAGGATTTGCTATTCCTTCAAACATCCTTTTTCTGTATTCTTCCAAACACAAGCCCACAGACAATGTCTAATATTGGTTTGATTCTTGAGAGGTTTAATGCTGCACCTGGATCTTAAAAACACTGAGGTGTTGTGAGTGCCCACAGCAGAACCACAGGTGCTCGTATAGTTTCAGAACATCCACTTTAATGAACACAGTCCAGGTCAGCGGCTCTTCTTCCAGACACCTCACATCCCAGCTTCATGGAAGCTTTCTCCATACACACACTAAGACCAACCAGAAATATTCTTTCAGCAAATCCCCGTAGCTCCCACTCCTCATTTTCATTCAAGCTTTGGGGGAGACAGGATAAAACCCACCCATCTGACAAGGAAGCAGTCTTCAGAGCATGTGTTTCTGTAGTGCTCTGCTCTAATCCAAGGAGCAGCTCTGAAAGAAAACATATTGCTCTTCTTGCTGGCCCCGGGAACACCATTTTATCTTTGGATGAAAGTGCCACAGAGAGCCCACAAGATATACAACAGGCAATATATTTATGTAGCCTACATGACTTTCTCATTGAAGTGAAATTGTATTTTTGCTTATAATTAAAGCTGCCCATCACCTTCCAAGGCAAAACTCTATTCTCAAGCTGCTCATCATAAACTCCTTTATCTACAATGACGTTTCACAGGCATTAAACAAAAGTTTAATTTCATTTAATGAGTTACAACTTTTGCTTTGCTACTTTGCTATTATCAGACTAAAGGGGGGCAAGGGAGATGCCCTCCACAATGACTTCTCAGGGAGTAGAGATTTACAATGAGAAGACTTTCAAGAAACCAGGAGAGTTGTCTTTATATGCATTATGCTGAATTGTCCAGATACAACATTTACAAGACATCTTGCACTATATGAAAATACCAGAACTTCAGCATAGCAGGGAAGAACAAGCTCCTTCCAAATATCTATTTATTTTAAAGTCAACATTACAACATTCCTTAAGTGAACTCAGGGAGACTGAATACCCATGTTATTTAGCTGAAGCAGTTTTTAAAAGATGAAAGGAACATTCTCCAGGATGCCTCACAGGATGCAGTTCTGTTAACAAATGGCATGTCTGGCTTCAATAAGTGGACACATTTCTTTATAAACTGCAGAAACAGTTAAAAAGTTTTTCTTTGGAGTCAAACATATTGGAATGAGGGTGAAAGAAATAACAGAACCTTTTAAAGGTAGTACTCACATTACTATATTAAAAGGAAATCTTTCATAATATACAGCCATACGGTTAGATTAACCGAGCTGCAATTTTAAGAACTAATGTTAGAGACAGTAAATACACCCTAAGCCAGAGCGTGTTATGTTATTGTGACACTTTGAGCATGCTGATACGTTGCTGGTCAATGTTATTTACTATCATTAGGTACACACCTGCTAGACAGCCACATCAAATAAAGCATTAGTGTCCTCATCATAGCTCAGCCTTGCAGCTCATCAACTGCCTAGATAAGGCTGTGGCAAGCCAGACAGGCTGCAAATATAACTCACTGCTGCCCGCGGGACACAACGCAGAAAGAAGCCCTCGCATCCCTCGGCTGGTGAACGGGTGTGTGCAGCCGTCAGAAGGTACCTGGGTGAGGAAACCTGCTCCCCACCTCCTAACCTCCCAGGAGGGCTGAAACGGTACTAATTACACACAGCAACTGGGCACTCAGGCTTTCTGCTAATGACAAATGAAGGGTACCCCAACTCCTATGGACAGATGAAGGTGAGAGCAAAACCAGACAGATTAATAAGGAATTGCATTACTCCTGCTGTAGAAGTATTTTTTTTAAGGCTAGGAGAAGCTATAATTGTTCACTATAAAACAAAGCCTAAGGACTGTGTGTTGCCTGTGTACAGTCTAAAATTTTTCCTGGTTAGTGAATAGCTGAGTAACCATTTAAATTAGCTAGTGCAGGTCGCTCTTCTTCCCTTCCTCACAGTTGGTTGTCCCACACATCAAGACACATCAAAACACTGAAAACCACTTCTCTATGAATATTGACTATGACCACTTAATAGAAATGCTGAATACACATCACTTTGGTTAAGTAAAATCATCTGATAAATAACAATGTTTATGAGAATGTTTAGTACCAACGCAGGTAGGATGCAATTCATCTTGCATTGTCCCAAACCAATATTTTCTTTGTTTGGTTGGTTTTTCCTCTTTTTTGAAACTGAGAAGAGCTCTGACAGTTTCATAGCATTCCCCTTCTGAAAAAAATGTATAAATGTCTTGCTTACTTTTCCCTTGCTACCAAGCTCCCAAGGGACTTAAACACACAGCTGATTTTACAAGGCTTGCCTGTGCCAAGATCACCTAATATAATAAATGGTGAGGGTGCTTGCTTTGTTTACTTCAAGTATATTTTAAGTCCAATTGCAGTGAGATGAGAAAGTAAAAGAGAAAAGCCCAGGGCTCAGGCATACCTCTTTCAATCCTTGGAAAAAGTGAACATTTACTTTTTCTCATAATTCAGAAAATTAGAGCTGAAGTAGTTAGAACCAGTTTTGATGTTACTGAACAAGTTCTTTAGAAAAATCACTGAAGACTAAAAACGTATTTGTATTAATTTCTGTAGGAATAATTTTGTGGTAATTTAGAGGAGATCTTTTACAGTATTTTTACCATCTTCAACACAAGTGCTATCAGACATTTATTCAGTTTTTCCATTGAAAGTATCAGTAACGTCTACATGTATATCAGCTTTCATTTAAAAATTTCAGAATCCCTTACAAAGACTTCAAGTAATTTTAACCATATATCAGCAAGGTGAAAAGAAGACGCTGATTTTGCCACCAATTCTGACTCGGTCAGAATTCAGCTTCGAAAAAGTTTACTAACACACACCTCAGCCCCTTCCTTTACAGCGCCTTTCATTTACCACCCAGCCCTTGCTACTGCTGGAGTCCTGTTCCCTCTAAAAGCACCCCAGTGCATGGCTAAGGTGAGGGAGTCCGCACTGTTCCGTCCATACAGGTTGTATCTATGTTTTCACATACCAAAGCACGCGTTTTTCAAACACATCTTTTGACCAGGGATCCTCAGACCTGGCAATGAGCAGATTGCAATTCCACATTGACACCGCCTGCAGGTCAGCCCCTTCTACGTTCATCACATATTTTCATGGCAGCTACAGCAAACTTATGGATGGAAAATTATTCAAACTGTAAATGGATCTGTACCTGCTTTTAATGTCCTCTAAGCAAGCATACAGATGAAAACTAGAAACGGACTTACTCAAAACCTTTTCAGAGGGTTAAGAAACTCTCTTTGATAATCCTGTCACAATCTATGGGATCCTTCATCTCATCTACTAGCTTCTTTAATGATGCAGGAATATCTAGTTCCATCAGCTGGTTGCATTTCCTTACTGCTATGAGATACGATGTGCCTCCTGAAGAGATAAGGACATTTGGGCAAACTTCCTCTCATATCTCTCCAGAACACTGTCTGAGAAACTACTGAATGCTTAAGCCCATTGGCCACACATCCTATCAACACCATTTTAGAATGATCAGTAAATGTTGGGTTTGGCCTTCAAATATATAGCACGACAAGGTTTCTGTTTGAGAGATGACATTTTATCAGAATTATTATATGTAATAAATATATAGATTATACAGGATATAAAGATAAAAGCTGTTACATGCCATGGAGTGGCACAGAACAACTCCAACTGTCATGGATATGGCTTAAGTCAAGGTACTGATAAGCATTACACAACTTTTTGAGGAAGATAAAAGACCAACTGGTATTAGGACTGCATGCTTAAACATACAGTGATCAAGAGTGAAAATTAAGGCTGCACCTGCTACATACTACCAATATTTTCACAGAAGGCTAGGAAAAATCTCTACCGTCATCTGCAGTAAGACTTGTGTTTATGGACAGAAAAGAGAAGTGACTAAAGAAATTCAGATTGATGCTATTAGTAACTTACCATTTGAAATGTAACTCCTGTGTTGCTACTGAGAGAAAAATACAGAAATAATTATTAAACTACTACTGTAGTTCACCTCAGTGGATCTCCGTGGGTCAGCTGCGATGGAGCGATGTTCTGTACCACGCACCAGGGAAGCAGCCTGGAGCTTCCCACATTTTCCTCCGTAAAGCTTTTGGCCTTGCACTGGTGGAAACATCCCTCTTTTGACAAAAGATGATTTTCTGCATTTTCAGTGATTAGCTGACTAAAAAAAAAATTGCAGTCTATTTTGACTTCTTGAAAAATTACGGTTTTCCTGCAGGGCTGAACAGGAATTACTAAATAAGGAAGATGACTACAGGCCACCATTTTTATCTCTGGACATATAGTACAGATTTAGCACATGAGTAAAAGGAGAGATCAAGACTATTGCCACTGGACCCCAATCCTTGCAAGAGGAGGATATTGCTAAATGAAGCTCCTAGATGATTTCAGGGAGTAGCTCCATGGCATACTGGACAAGAGAGCAACCCCTAATACCTCTAGAACAAGCAACAAGATCAGCATTATGTTCGAGGAGGTCACGTCAATAAGGCACCCAAGGGGATGTCATGCAGCTAGGAAAACCACTGAAATCCTTAATTTACACTGTGTTAAAATAACTTGTCAGTGAAGCAGGAAGGAATTGTTTTGTCTGCTACAAACCATACAGCTAACTAGCAGCAGCTGCCCTGATGCTGAGTATGACCATCCCCTAATTTCACCAGCTGTGAAGACAAGCATGGCAGTGGGTTAATTACAATCAGTTTCCAGAACAGTGTCTCAATTTTCTAGCAGAGGCTAGTTTGTAAGAGCATGGAAAACAAACCAAAAATATTTATGTAAGTTAAACTTCTCTTAGCTATGCTTTTGCTTATATTAGGACATAGTGGCATTTGAATGGAGATATCTTTCATGGAGAAATACCTGTATGATTGATAAGCCTCTGAACCTATCCAAAAATACAGAACTAGCTTACTTGGCGCAAGTATTGTTTGCACTTCAATTTACATGCAGTGAAACACATCAGACTGATGACATTAAAAAAAACCTAAACAAACAATACACTATAAAACAAAGAAGAATAAGGTTCATTTAAATACATTTAAATAGGCAATAGGAAAACATTATTTTATTTTTCAGGTGATGTTACGAAGTCACTGTTTTAACTTTAACTATATATGATGAGAACCTGTTAATTTGATTACTTGATTAGGTATGTAACCATTCTGCAAATTTTCAAGCGACAAAATCTAAACAGAGAAGGAATGAAACCAGACAGTGTGCTGGATCTCATGAATCTCAACCTAAGGCAGTCCAAGAACTAACTGATGAAAATTTCTGTGTTCTTAATATTTATCTGAATGCACTCAGGATGGGTGAAATACCAGAAGATTTGAAAAGGGCCAATGTTGTGCCTACCCTTAAAATACAAGAAAAGATTTAGGAATTAAGATCAGCTAGGACGATCACCTTTCTCGGGCAGGGGAAACCCTCTAAACGCCTAGAAGACTTAAAAGATGATTAACATCAAAAATGGCTTTAGGAGATAATCAGAAGCTTAAAACATTACCATGACATTGTGCAAAAACTGTATTTGCACCAGGATTTACAAATATTTGTCCGCAAGAAATGTAACATAATCTTTCCACTGCACTCAGTGATGGAGTACACATCCAGCTTTGAAAATCCTGCTTCAGAGGAGATGTGAGCTAACCTGAGAGACTCTGGAGAGTAGCAGCAGGACTCTTCGGGAGCTCAGTGATACTGATGTTTCCATCAGCATCACTGTTTGTGTATGGATATCGAGGCCTGTTTTCACCAAGAGACTTCTGAGTCCTCTGAGATTCCTCAGAATCCAAATTCTGGGAAAGTTCATGCAAAGAAAACTCAGATTGTTTCAAATTGAATGCTTTGACGGAAAGGGAACTGGCACCTCCCAGAGAAACTGATCTGAAATTTCTGACCTTGCCTGATACCAATTTCTAAGAGCCATCCACAGCTGTGGTGCTGCTCGGGTAATCCTACAATACCACAAGCACCCTAAAATGAAGTCTCTTCTACAATTTTTACATTGGTTTCTAAACCCATGCAATAGGGCTTCAAAAAATGCTGGAAATTTGAATTAGAGAAAGTTCTATCAACCTCATCACTTAAGTAGCAGGCAAATTAACATCAAAAGACAGGAGCTGACCTTCAGTCTAGAAGAACACTACAGCCCATCCACCAAAAAAGAAAGGATACACAAACCTATCAGGTACAAGGGATATTAAACACATGGGCATTGTTATTTCTTTTTATCACATTTGCATTATGTTCTTTCCACTTTCAAACAAGAACCTCTCAACTGTAGAACAATTCTTGTCTTGATATCATACAAATAAACTTACTAAAACCGAACTCACAAGTAACATTTTATTCTACTAGAATATCCACAGCATTAAAGGCATAAATCTGAAACTTATTGTTTCAATTCAAAACTCTAGCTCTTGTTTTGTTAACAGCACACACTCAGAAATCATACACGTTATATTTATAGGGTCAGTTCTGGACAGAAAAAAAATGGTTTGCAGAAACAACCAGAGTTGAGGGGATTTTGACAGTGGTACTGTCAAATATTTCTGATACTTCTCATCCAAATTTTGCAAAATTAGTCCAGATTTATATGGTACTGTTTGACTGGCATCTATTGAAACCTCTGATACTGAAATACTGTGGTGCCAATTCAGTCATGGCACTTAGGTATTGTACTATACTCTTAAACCACTATAAATTTTGTATATACATAAAAAGTTATATACTCTATATGAAATATATACTTGCATCCTATGTATGGCAAAGTAATATTGATAAGTTTTGTTATGGAACAAGGATCTCTTACTGAGGAACATTTAAGTACCCACAATCTGTGCCACCTATACATTTCCTTAATTTAATCTAACCTTCAAAACTTCTGACTGATTTCACAGAGACACAATTTAAAGAAAAATCATCTTCACAAAAATTATACCTAATTTCCCCCCAAATTGTAGCCTCTCCAAAATTCCCTCATCTAGATGGTCTAAGCTTTTCTCGAGTTGTGGGGGGGAATTGGTGGAGTTTTTTCCCATCCCATATTATTAGACCTTACAATATAAGGAACAGAAGATCCTGAGCTTCCCAAAGGGATGTATAGTGCTCTCCTTCCAATCCTGCCAGGTCCCAAAGGAAGGGATTTCAAAGTGGATATATTTTTGCAATTGAAAAAATAGTTCTGTAAGCAGTACAACTACTGTAACTTGGTTTCCAATGCATCTTCTTTTTTTTTTTTTCTACGATTGACTACTGACTTCATAAACTGAATTATACTTAGGTTGCAGCATGCATTCAGCTCCAAAAAGTTTCCATCAGAATTCACGCAATCTCCTCCACAGTGTGAATTTGCCTCCCTGGTGAATTATCTGAGCTGTGAGCTACAGCCTAAGCTTGTCCCTGGGGTATGGCTTTCATGAGGTCTCACCCACATGTGAACTCCCTGATGTGTAAGAAGAGTTGAGCATGCACTGCAGCTTTTCCCTGAACATGATATTAATCAGGTCTTCCTTCTCCACCCAGCCAGCAATTTTCCACAAAATTATAGAAAAATATAGACATGTACTATTTGTCAAGTACAGAACAGAGTATCCTATACAGCATACAGTGTATACAGTATATCATAGAAATGCAGTATTTTTGAGACACTTACCTCTCCATCATAATTGCACAAATTCAGATAATGGGTAAAAAGGTTACCCATGAAGAAAAGCCTGCCAGGGTGTTTTGACATGACTAATTTTTGCAGGAAATCATGCTTAAATAAAAGCTAAAGTATACTTTATGATTTGGTCTGAGTCATGATCTCACAGCAAATAAGAACAGAGGTTGGCCTATCATTCTTTACCTAAACAAATGTCCAGACATTCAGTTTTCAATAACCATAACTCCAGTTTATATACTGCATAATCTTAATTGGAAGGAAGCATGTTCGGTTGCCCTATTCATCTTCCAGTTGAAGTCATACATCAACAGCTATAGAAATAAATGTACACAGGCAATGAAAGAATGTCTACTGTCTCATACCTGATCCCTGTTTCTACAATGCAACTATAAATTCCAAGAGTTATTTTAATAATGTTCTTTTCCAGCTTGAAAAGTTTTTATCTAGTTTTCTTCTGTATTTTGGTATCTAATGGTCCATGTTATTTCTTCATTTCTAATACTAGTATACTAAAATGAAATAATAGATTCCTTGTTGATTTGCAAAGCTATGTCTCGAGCTCAAAATTTTGAACAATTAACCATATTAGCATGTACACACCTGATATCAGCCCTAGTTTCATTAGAGTTTTTCAGGCTACTGTACAAGACTAAAATTTCTGATTTTTTAAATTTATTTTAATATTGCAGTAAAAACTCTGCATATTAAAAGAAATAATATGTACTGGCAGTAAGGAAGACAGCATTAGATTTGTGAGATAATGAACATTTGTATATACAAGTACTTATAAGATCTGTGTTCTCTGTCTTGATGAATATTAAACAGTTGCAGAGGAAACAAAAGTACTCTAGGCTAAATACAAACATTCTTTGCTTTGCTATTCTTTTAATAATGATCTTCCTTGGAAGGCTAACCCCTAATCTTACATGTGTTCTGTATTTGTAGGTATATCTCTGTCAGGAAATGCTGTGAAATGGAAGTTCCTGACAGATAAAGTTCTTGGCCTTAAACATTCCATAGATATTACTTGATTGTCAGAAAGAATAATTTCCAAACTTTGCCCATGATTCAATATCTCTTTATTTAAAAACCTTGGAGATAATTAGTAGTACACATATGGATTATATAGTCATTGTTATGGTGGAGTTTGTCATAAAAATAAAATGGGGAAAATATAATTAATTCTACTTTTTATGGTGCTGTTACTGCCTGTTTTGCATGAAGAGCCCATAGATATGAATCCCACTATATACCTGAAGTCCTTTAGCCCCTGTGTAATCCCTATCCCCCATCCCTATCCCCTAACTGGGGATGGGACAAATGGGTTTTGTCTAGTTTTGGATCCAGGTGAATATGAGATACCTAGAGTTTTAGCCTAAAAGTATTGCATTCCAATTACCATAGTTTGCAAAGTAAAGTGCAGAGGAGAAACCAGGGAGGAAAATCTAATGGAAAAAATAGAGTGAAAAATAAAGCAAAGTGAAATGATGTGAAGACAAATAATAAAGCAAATATCAAAACTCAATAAAAGGGGACAGGGAAAGGAAATTGAAAAGACAGTCATTAGTATATTCTCTGCTTTTCTTGGAGGAAAGTATGGGTGAGAGAAATTCATAAAGCTCTTCTATCAGTAACACATCCCAGAGGTGATAAAATCGTATTTTAATTGGTTCAGTCTTGAAAGAGAGACTGAAAAAGGAAAGGTTTACCTATCTCCATTTTTTCTTCAAACCAGCAAATCCTAAAATGATGTTGAGTTTACAAAGATAGTCACTTGCCAGATGGGAAATGCCAAAACTCAGACTCTCTCTGCCACCCTGTTTCCCACCCCATGGGCACATGAGCTGAAGTACAGTCTTTCCTTACCCGTACACACCCCGTCCTTGATACAGGCCATTGTCTTGGTCTCTACACAAAATGAACAGGGCTTATTTCACACATATGGAGTCAAATACACTGTGTTAACTATTCTGGATGTGGACTTGGGGTTCACGTACCACATGCTTGTCAGACCTTGGTCTGAAGACCAAGCAACAAATTTTGTAGTCTGGGCCTCAGTATTCGTCATTACCATATTGAAGTAGGTGAATACTTGTGAAATACCATTCTTACAACAGTCCCTATAAAGTAAGGATCTTATTCTACCCATTCCTCCCTTTTTTAGCAAGATGAAAAGCTGGCATCCAGGAAAATTATGGTCAAAGATGTTCATTAAATTCGGATGAAGAGTAACAGGTAAGTACAAGATGACCTTCTCAAGTCCTTTGTATTAGATGGTACTTCATGCAATAAAATCACAGCTGACATTAACTTCAGTTACTGTTATGTGTGTTCAGCACTGCAAATCAGAACCCATGGTCTCAGACTTGCACATCCAAAAACTAAAATGAAAAGCACATCCAAAAACTAAAATGAAAAGCAGATCCACACAGCCAGCATTCCCCTTTGAAAGTTGAGGCAGTATATCGGATACCACAGAAACCTCTGTGGCAGAGGCAGAGAGAGGTTCACTCCAGCCTTTAATGGCTTTACCTATAAGGACTACTTTTCTCTGCTACAAGATGCTCCCCCTGCCTATACAAACCAACTTAACAATTAAGCACAACTCATCCCATGCACAACACAGGGCAGGAATCCTGTGGAAAAAACCCCAACGTGTAATCATAATTAAAATGAGTCATCACGCTTTACAGGTGCCACTAAAATTGTAACCGCAATTTTGAATTTCCTACCTGGTAAGCACTGAGCTTTGCTGGATTGATGTCTGTTGACACCATTCATGCATATTATCTCTTTGGTTTTAATTTAAAAGAATTTCAAAGAAACCAGAAATGCTATCAGGTTGCTCATGAAGACATGCAAAGCTCACTAGTAGGAACTAGTCCAGCAGTCACAGGTTGATCTCTCGTGCACAGAGCAGGATTTTAAGGGGTAACATACACATGGGGCCATGGGGTTTCACTGACATTGCATGACAACAGATAAAGGTTGGTCAAACAGATCCCACTCTTCCACATCAGGCTGTTCAGGACCCCACTCCCCACTTGACAGACCCTGCTGCTCCCACTTCCCCATCCCAGCCCCTCCGACCCACCCGTTCCTAAAATCCAATCCTCCTTTGCCGTTTTTTCTCCTCCAAGCTCCAATCCTCTTCCCATGGGAGCTCTCGGCCTCCTCTCACCATGCTCCCTATTTCAGCCATCACATTCAGCCTGTACCTGCCCTCTGGCACTTCTCCCACTTCCCCTGTTTTCCTCTTCGAGACCACATGAACACCCTTAGGCTGCTGCTCGCACTACTCAGCCTTGTCCTCAGGGCACTGCCCTGTGGCTCCTATACCCTTCGCTATTTATTTTGGCTTCTGTCATACCTGCCACCCCTCCGTCATCCAGCTCTGCACCTGCACAGAACATCTCACAAAACATCTTCCAAATACCTTTGGCCAACACTTGGACTCCACTGGGGGCTGTCCAGCCAGTCCCATTTTCAGAGAAAAGCCACACACTCTGCATTTCCATCACCCTTATAATACACTCCCTTCAGAAGGATCAATATTTGTTCTTCAACATCTCTTGCAAAAACAGGTCACAGTAACATCTTGCCTAATGTACACAAATCATCCCAATGCAGAAAGCCAATACATAACAGGGATTAATTCATGCTCCAGAAAACAGTAAGCTTAATACTATAAATACTAAAAGCACATTCCAGGTTGCAGCACTACTGATAGCCGCTAGGTTTTTCTTTTAGTGAAATCTCACCTAAAACGCTAAGCAGTGAGTGCAACCCTTGCTTTTAGTTGCAAAGCATTATATAGCCCAAAAACATTTAAATAACATGTGTAAAAGTAGGCCCCAAGAGCTCCATAAAAATCACATCCCTTAAAAGGACACATTTGCTATTCTGTAAATCCCACATAAATTCCTTTTCTCAAGGCACCAAATAAATGAGGAAACACAAAGGGGAGAAACTACTGTTTAAAAAACTTTAACTTGGTGGAAAAGCTTCCTGTTACAGGGCTTTCTATGAAAGTTTTCAAACTTTAAAAACTTGACTGGGAAACATCATTTACTGTAGCATCAATAAATATTTGGTTATCAGGGCAGAAAAAAATGTGTATCGGGTTTTGGTTTTTTTTAAATAAAGGTTTTAAGTTCTTGCATACATCACAAGACCAAAAATGAGTTTCCACATTACATCGTTAAATAAGCAAGACGTTCTGTGAGTGAGACCAGAAGTTTAAGCCCTCCCACCTCCAGTTTTTCTATTTGCTCTCTTCTGCCTTTAATAAAGTGCTTCAGACCCAGTTTCCTTTGTAGAAACAGATCATCCATCTCCGCAAGTAAGATTAGGTGTCATCACTTCCCCCTTCTTTGTGAAATAATAAAAGTCATACCGCAGGGGAAAAAAGAATTCTTTTAAACCTTATTCAGCCAGGAATAAAAACTGTAACCTTGGATGCCATGTGTGTGAAATGAAGATACACAGTTTCAAGTTACAAAGGTCTACAACTTACACTTCTTTTTCCTATGGATTGAGGATGGAGGGCCAGCAATTTCTGTTCTGGATTGAAAGGATTCTGCTTCACATTCATACTTAAACATAGAACCTATTAAAAGTCCAATTAGAATACTACTACTTATATTTCCTAATAGAATGGCAACTTACCCTCATTCGTCACCATGCAGGTTAAATGGCTACTTTTAAATGCAGGTCTAGGAAGTACTGTCACAAAAAGTAAGTTAAAAAGAAGCAATGGTAATGTTCTTGCAGCCCATTGCTCAAAAGATCAGTGGAAGCAGATCGTAATCTTATATTATCCTCCACATTTGTTTGCATTCTGAAAGCATATAAGCCTTTCCAAATACACTTGATCTGTTTAGTTTTTATACAAGAAATCAACTCAACAGCTGCCTTGTTAGGACCCATGAACAGGAGTTTTACTTGCAAGGTTGGATGAGATTCTGTGCCTGCACTGATGTCTATTTTCTCACATTATTTAATCTTTTTGATGCTTGCTAATAATTTCAAATTATCATTTCAAATTAAGCTTCACAATACAGGGTCACATTTAGACTGTAAAAGATTGTGATTTACCACTTCGACAGCCCAACATTTTTAGCTTGTATACAGCACTCAGCCACAAATGAACAACAAAAATGTTTTGAGTCCTTTTATTTTCAAAACAAATGCTTTATGTACCAGAATCTGTCATTCAGAAACAATACACACACACACACACACACACACACACACACACACATATACACACACACCCCCTATTCTACAATAATTGATGTTTGGGGTTTATTAAAAATGCAATAATTGCAAATGCATTTGATTATTTCTTTTGCAGCATCAAATAACCAGTTACCTTTCAGGAAAGGAGCCCTCCGTGGCACAAGCCCATCTGTGATTTCCACCTGCTCTTGCTGATGCTGTTTAACCAGGTTTCCTTCGCTGCCAGCTCTGAAAATCTTTTCACTTAGCCTAATTTTTCGTGATCGGCTGTTAAAATCTTCTTTCCTAGACAAAGGCGATTTAGGAGCTGTATTAGCTGACAAAGGTCGAGCCAAGCGAGAGGGTTTGGACATTCTGCCTGTGCAGGAATATACCTGCTCTAAAAGCAATTTCTAAAAAAATCCTTCCCAGCTCACTTTCCAGCACAGAGGCTGGGGAGTTTGTGTGTGCAGCGCAGCTGGATGCAAAGTGCCGTGCTGCCAGTCCGATCAGTTTTAAACACCAGGCGTTGGGTGGTCACGCAGACAGTTTCCCGGACCTGTGGAATGTAAATGTGTGCTGGGGTAAAACAGATGACTCTGCTCCAGTGCTGAGTCCCAACCGTGCTGTGGGGAGCAGATGCTCTTCCAGGGACTGTTTCAAGCTCCTGGCGTGCACCAGCAAAGCACTGGGCAGCACCAGAGCAGAAGGGGAATGCCCCACCTACGCAGGTACAACATGAAAAACCACCCCGGTGAGGGGTTACCTCTGCACGTGGGACCTTCCCACATTCCTCTCCCAACCCTCTCAAACAAACGCTTTCTTGTTTTAGCAAATTTCTTCACTGGGCGCCAAAACCACGCTGCTTCAGTGCTATACGGTAAATGCCTAATGTCAAGAATCCGTTTGAGTTAAGCATGCTGCGAGCTTAAATTGGATTAAATGATGCGTATTCTCCTACTACTGTATTTTCTAACTCACCAAAATAAATGAAGGATTGACAGTGAATATCATCTCTTTTTGAAAAAATGGCCCAAATCCCTTATTACTAACTGTCATTGCTTCAGAAATAACACTGCACAGAATATTGCCCATTATACTTTCCTCTTTCATTGGTATATATACACCTAAAAAACCCCCGTCCTTCTTGCACACTACAGACAAACATGTTCTCTACTGAGTCTCCATATAAAAAATTCCTGACCTCAGGCTACATTATTTCAAACCTCTGTTCCCGGGTGCTTTTCTCTGAAAATGGCTAGGCAAAGCCTGCCTAACTTTCTCTGCCAGTCCTGTTTGTGAATGCTGCCAAGATGCAGAGTATTTGGTCACATGAAAAGAAAATTCCATTCACCGTAATTTTGCAAACAACTTCTAAAGACAAAAAACACAGTGTAAACCAGAGAAAACATCACAGCTACAGTTACAGTAAAATCTTCACACTGAATTTTAAAATGTATTCCTCAGTATCGCAGGCAACCAGTATGCTATATCAGTAACAGAGTATGAGGGACCTTTTTCTTTCAAAGCTAGAACAAACATAAGCAAATCAATACTAGCAGAGCTAAAGTACTAATAGTTATTTAGGAGAAATGCTTAACAAGCAATAAGACAGTAAAACATGAATAAATTATTACAGACATTCCTAATTTTCTGTGATGGCAATTGTGCAATGCAGTAAAGTATTTTTGCATGCTATTTCCACATTTTTTTCCAAGAGTCCCACATTAAAGAGGTAATTAATTGTTTATGCTTCCTCTATAAAGCATGTTGTCTATTGCTTTGTTGCCCCATCAAGAATGGGACAGACCAAGTCCAATACAGCAAGCCTTGCCATGCTAATTGATAATATTCTGCATATTATTTTATCAGCACAGTAGGAGCTCTAAGTGAGTGGGAAGAGTTCAACTCTCAAGGTGGGACTTGACAGACAGGAGAGTAACTCTAGGCTGATAAGCAGTGCTCAGGCACAGCAGGTCATGCAGAAGAAGATGGAGAACAGAAACAGGAGTGAAACAAGAAGATGAATGGAGAGTTAATCGTGTAACTGGAGTGAGGAATGAGTGAAGAAGGAAGAAGAAAAGTGAAAGCCAGTAAGTATGTGAGAGCTCAGTTGTACTGAGCCTAAGAAATACTGTCATTCCCTCTAAAGATCTCTGTTTTGCAAACAGTTATTTTGAAGGTCTTCCACTATGATTTCTTTACCAAATGCAAACACCCTGTGATTAAGCAGAGTTTTTAAGCAGTGACAATAATGCCTCTGATACTACATAGTCATATTTTAATTCTCCCAAACACAGGACAATTGTGATATAAAATCCGGCTGTGACTAACAACAAACAATAGTGTTTCAGTTTTTGACTCAATACTGCTAAGGCAAAATCCTACTGAGATTACTGCACACTGCACATTCACCCAAATTGAACACCCTTGGCACAGGGTGCTCTTGGAAAAAGCAGCCTCATCTGTGAAGCAGGAGGCTAACCAGACAGTCACATTACCCATAAACTGAAAATAATTTCTAGGCAAAGCAAGGACATAATGAATTCAAGTTTTTCTTAAGGCTCTCTCTATGGCAACAAGAGAGGGGAAAAGGAAGATGTTATCCATCTGTTTCTGACAGGAAAAGTGTGGGCCTTAAGTCTTGTCCATTCCGATAGCAAGGTGACACTTCTGCACTGTGAGACAGCAGCAACATCCTGATCGACATTCATTTTTTACAAGGAAGAAGGTCTTTGTCTCCCAGCAGAGACATAGCTATGCAGAAATGGGGTGAGTTAAACATGTTCCTCAAACATGGGAAATTCCCAGAATACTCCAAAGATTATCATTTTCAGTAATATCTCGGTGCCTGAATAGCAATCAGGTGCCTAATGTCATGTGAGGAGGGGCTGAGAGAGCTGGGACTGCTCAGTCTGGAGGAGAGAAGACTCAGGGGCATCTTATCCATGTGCATAAATATATGATGCAGGGATGAAAGGGGATGGAGCCAGGCTCTTCTCAGTGGTGCCCAGTGACAGGACAAGAGGCAATGGGTACAAACTGAAATACAGGAAACATGAAGAAGATAAGAAAAAGCTTTTTATACAGTAAAGGTGGTCAGACACTTGCACAGGTTGACCAGAAAGATCATGAAGTCTCCGTCCCTGGAGAAAATCAACACCCAACCAGGCATGGTCCTGACCAGCCCGCTGTAGCTGAGCTTGCCTGAGCCGGAGGTAGGACTAGGCGATCTCCAGAAGTGCCTTCCCACCCTAACCGTTCTGTGATTCTTTATTATCAAATATATTCAGAGCCTATTTATAATCTGGAAGCTTAAATATCTTTAAATCTGTCCAACAGTAGCTGTTTCTTTCTCCAAAGTCCCAGCAATTAAACTATCCCATGCCTGATCTCAGCTTCTGGGAGGATTTGTTTCCTTTCTGGTCATTATTCCCTTTTAGCCTCTTGCAGTCTGTGGCACAGTGTTCCCCAAAATGGTCATCTTTGTTGTTTTAAAGGCCCCGAGATGTGAAGCTGGTGATTCCAGCCATGAGCATCAAACCTTTCAAAAAAACCGAAAAAACCACCCCCAAAAATAAGCCCAAGTTGCTTAGCTGATTGTGTTTCAGGCTGGATGTAGACACAGTAAATCACTTCACTCATGGGATGAAACAGCATGAAGGCATGCAGCCCAGGGTTGCTGCCAGCTCCCCATCACCCGCATCCCAACTGCACAGGTCCTCTCCCTCCCCCAACCCCCCTGAAGCCCTGGGCTCCCCCCCAGCTGCAGGGCAGGTCCCTCCCTGCCATTCCGCCCCCTCCACCACAGGCTCCTAATGAAGCTCTCCAGGCAGCAAGTCTTTCATCAGCTCTCAGGCTTTTCTGAAGCCCCAAGGTACTCTTTTGAACTACTTAAAAAAAAAACAATTAAAAAACCCCAAACAAAAAAGCAAACAAAAAACCCCAAACAAAAAAGCAAACAAAAAACCCCAAACAAAAAAGCAAACAAAAAACCCCAAACAAAAAAGCAAACAAAAAACCCCAAACAAACAAACAAAAAGCCCAAAAGAAACCCAACCCCTTTTCCCTGAGATTTCAGAGAGCCAACTTCAGCTAGGTAGAGACATCATATTGATGTAGCGTAACATTAAGCAAAAAGTAGTTCAGTTTGTCAGGTTTTCCTGAAGTGCTGTGGGAACTTTTTGAGTGCTTTGGGTCAATGAATAAACTCTGTCACTGCCTCACACAACAGAAATTAATATTAAGGGTCCAACAGTGCAGTCTATGCTTTTGAAAAATCATGTATATGTAAACAAGAAATATTTTTAGAATACCATGCATTTTCCATACACTGTTTAAAACAATATCCTATTAGTTTCAAAATACAGGTCTCCTCCTTCCTGCCTAGAAAATAAATAACAGCTGAAATATGACAACAAGAATTTGTTAAGAGTTATCTAACAGAAGGCATTTTTACCATAGCATATTAAATAGGTTATTATACTGCTATTAAGTAACGTTTGTGCCTCCTGGGATAAAAGAAACAGGACTAGAGATGTTATTAATCCAAACAAAGCATTTGCAAAGCTTGAAATTTCCTTTTTTGGGCACCCATGAAGTTCTAGTTTACATTCACACATAAAAAGCTGGGCAGGGCAGAAGATCCCTCGCATGCAAACCAGGAAAAACTGGTAGCTGATGCTGTACCATTTAGGATGTGGTGTTTTCTCAGCCTCACCAAATCCTATCCCATATTTTGGCCTGCAACTATCTAATGAGAGAAAGGCATGTATACACAAATATTTCAACTCCAGCAGACTGTTTCTAAACTACTGAGAGGCAACAACTGCTACACCACTAAATGGAAGTTGCAAGTGCCGAAGTTAAAACCATAAATTAATGAAGTCTTCTCTATAAAATAGAGCAAGTAACCAGATGGCATAACATTTTCAGCATGAAATGAGAAATAAATGTATAGGCACCAAAAGAACAAGATCAGTGATGAAAACAACTTCAGATGCAAGTCACAGATAGGTATGTAATGTGATAAAAAAAAGTTTAGTGCTTCAGAGAGGTACATTTTCTAGTAACTGAAGCATGCAAAATTAGTGACAAGTTAATTCTGCAGATGTTAAAGCTTTCTTAGAACTATGTGCCAGTGCTTTATTTTTCCCCATATATGATTTCTGAAAGTCACATAATCAGAAGGTGCTTCGTGTTCAATATATTGAGACCCATTTTAAAACATTTCACACAAATCTAAAAACATTCTTCCTGTAAAATAAACCATGCAAAAGGAACCTAGTCAGTCATTCAGTGACAGGTGAACCCCCCAACAGAAAGCAAGCTGTAATTATGCCAAGTCCTGTTACTCTTTAATATGGTCTTAAAAGGAAAAGACTGTTAAGGGTCCCACTGTAATGTAATAGCTGCCTAGAAGATGCTATAATTAAAGCAGAGTTGTCATTTCCATTGGGAAACCCTGTTCCAGAGATTTACTACTCAGCTATAAAAATTTAATCTTGGCTCCAAGATTTAAAAAAAAAAAAAAATCAAAATCAGAAAAAAACCCTTCAAGTCTAGTTTAATTCCTTTTCCCCAACCCTTAGAAAATTAAGCCATAGCAAAACCTTTCTTAAAGACAGAAGACTTTACAGCTGTGGAATCTGAACACCTTATTTTGCCCCAACATTAGAAATACCATCAGTAAGGGCAGAATGAATTTTCTTTATTATTCTACCACTTCTGCATCTTGTATGTGGCTTTGGTTCAAGACCTTCAAAGTCCTGTATTTGCCTGAGTACACAGGTCTGTGACCTACTAAGAAAGTGTTTACATATATTGAACTATATCATGGTTATGGTTTTTCTAAACCAGTAGAGTTACATCACTACTGTCGATCATTTGGTGTTGTTCTGTCCTCAGAGTGCCTTCTGATGACTGCACTTGGTTCCCTTCCCCACCTGAAGGGTAATACAAGCCTAAGCACACTTGCATGCACATTAACTGCATCTACCCATGGATGGATGGTGCAGAAGAACAAAGCAGTGGGGCATTTGCATGCAAACACAGCCAGTAATGTTTGAACTGTTTGCCAAGATTGTTGCTAAGATTTCCAATTGGTGCCAACTGTGGTGGTAGGCTTGGGTATATTATCCTGATGAGCACTAAACAATTCCAGAAGGAGCAATCAGCTGTGAGTTGCTGCCCATGCAACTCATAACAAATACTTTTTTTTGCAGAATGTTACCTTTTCCTGTATATAAACCACTCACAGAAGAATACAAAAACCAAAGATTTATTCCATATGTAAATTATTACTAAATTCTACCAAACAGTGTTCTGTGATGTGGCTGTTCTTGGTGCTATACTGTTTGGCTGTAATGACTAAAAGAGCTAGAATATATACAATCTTGATTCAAAGTTGTTACACTTGTTCTGATGTTTTAATCAAACCAAATAAGAACTTAGGCTCAATACGTTCTTAAACGAATACCCCCTAGCTATAAATCACAGCAGATCATTACCATTATTACTTTTTTTTTAAATAACATATGAATACTGCATTCCACATCTGCAGTTATTCCACATTAGATTCTTAAAACTTTTTAAAGATGTGCACAAAAATATCTTTTGTCGAATTTATAGCATGAGAAGTTTTTTAATAAAAGAGAAAAGTGTCCGAGTTTCAAAAACTCTTCTGAAATTATGTAAGTGAAACTATGGCTGGCTTAGTCTTTAATGCCACTATAAATAGGAGAGAGAGAGAGGAACAACATGGAACACTACACTGACATTTTACTCTGGAGAAAATGTTAGTTTCAAATGTTAGTTGCTAATTTGTTTTAGCATAGCTGCAGCCTTCTCTAGCTTTTTGCATCATCATTTTCAAATTACCACCTCTTAATAAAAGAATAACCTTTTAAAGAGCTCCAACACATCAAAAATACAATATGGAGAGCTTAAAGTTTTACAGAAGATAAAATATGCCTTACAGAAAATCAGCCCATGTGATGATTTGAATGAAATCTTGGAATGAAGAGGAAGCAGGTAGGAAGCAGGAACAGACTGGATATGCCAGGAGACAAACTGACATCTTTGACTGACAGAATCCTGCCCATATGGGCAATGCACAGATAAAGCATTTTCATGGTTTCAATACTCCTCTTTTATCCTGAAGTTCCACATCACCCACATGCTCAAAAGAAATAGGAAAAGTAAAAGAAGCAACTACAAGGAGGACAAACTTCAGGATTTGTCTGGAGAGACAAAGAGAGAAAACGTGAGAGTTATATTTTTTGCACGTGTGTTTTTGACTGCCACAGGAAAGAAAAAAGTTTCTTTCCCATAAGTCCTGTTTAAGATTTGCATCATCACTCTACAGCAAGCTTTACTTTTTGCACAGTGTTACTTAACACATATGATGCATGAGGTTCTCTTCTGTGTGAAAATTGCAAGTGACTGGTGTTGAACTCAATCCCTTCTTTCACTTACTGTCCTTATAGCACCGTAACAAGTGCCCCATAATGCTGACTGCATGGGTTTGAGTAAATTGTCTACAGACAGCCAGCTGCTCAATACCTTGCTGTCTGAGCAACTCCGGAGATATGAATGTGCTTGTTAAAACAACAATAAAGAAATCTGCACCTCAATTTATTTGTGTTTATATAGCTATGTATGACAGTTCAGGTAATCTGAGTTTGCCACTACTCCCCTAAAAAGCCCAGGCAGTGCATCCTCACGTGCTCAAGCCATCTGGAAAGATATTTCTTGGTTTCAATCTACCCATACTTGTAGACACTAAATGTTCTGAAATCTGGAGATTTTATGCAGATGACTCAATATCCTGCTTTGCATATTTGATGATTCATTACCTTATTTACATAAATGACAACAAATGGTCCCAATTACTAGCACTTAAGTCTGAAAAGGCTGCAGCACAGAGCACGCTTTAGAAATGCAGCAACTGCTGTTTTCTTTACTTCTGGCATATATTTGGGGTGCTGTCCAGGTTACCCTGCTGGCTCCTCCAACCTCCACACTAGGTATTGCTCGTCAGGAGCATAAAGGGAAAATCCAGTACAGTGATCAAACAACAGACAATAGTAGATGGCAATGAAGCAAAGAAAGGTGAAATAGTCTTTCCAACCAAGAAAAACCTTGAAAAGAACCAATAACCCTACCATTAAAACATAAGGGCCTATGAAGTATGTTATTAACAACCCCAAACTATTTTCTGCATGGAAAATTAAACGTGTGACCATGCCAAGTGCAATATATAGACATTAAATCTCCTTTGAAAAAAAGCTCAACGGCCATTTGTGAAGACAGGTTAACACAAGTTGCAATAAAGAGGACACTGCATGACTAGCATTTCTGCCTAGAACCATGAGGGAAATTGGTAAAACAATGTTTTGAATGCATACCCTATTTCCCAAAGAGCACATTACTTACTACACTCTACTAGTGTTCTGTGATCTGGCTGTTCTTGATGCTATATTGCTTGGCTGCAATGACTAAAAGAGTTAAAAATATACAGTCTTAGTTCAAAGTTGTTTCATTTGTTCTGATGTGTTAATCAAATCAAATAAAAATTTAACTTCAATATGTTCTTGATTGATCTTAAAGTGTTAAAATAGAAATGATGTTTTAAGGACTGCTACATAAAGGGCAGACAGACATGTGTACTTAAAATCATATACAAATCAAGAGAGACAGACAAAAAATAGGCAAAAAGAAGAACAGGAGGGAGGACAATAACTCCCTCCAGTAAGCCCTCCTGTGCTATTAACGGGCACCAGTCTGTTACCAGGGAGGAGGCTTCAGCAAGTCTGACCTGAATTCCCTGCACTGACATACAACCACCAAATCTACTATGATATTATATGAAGCATAAAAGAAACAGAATAATTCAGAAGCTATTAAAAATTAATGTTATAAATTCTGAGAGCAACCCTTCATGATGTCCCTCATTTTAATAGTCCTTAAATCACCTTTCAGTGAAAAGGTCTATACAGGGGGAAGTCTGGAATAACTTGGGTCAAGAACATAAGGTTTCTCACCTCAATAAAGACTCCTTTGAGAGGGAAGAATAGGATCTGAGTAACTTCCATACTTAACATTAAAATTAAATGGATCTTTTCCATCTCTACCGGCCTTTAAAGACCAGTTTGTAAATTATTTACTCCCATGTCAACATTAAGTTTTCCAGCTGGGAATTCAAATAGCTCCCCAATAACACATGAACCTAAAGAAAACTATTGCTGCCTCCTTTACGTATAACAACTCTGCAATGCTAAGAGCCATAAAACATAGCAAAAATGGAGGCAGTGACCACGAAGCCAGCTTCAAGCAAGTAACCCTTCCAGGTCTAAAGATGAGACCTTAATTAATGTATCTTTCACATATGGCGATGTCTTCAACTGAATAAAATAATCCCATTCTCAGTCACTTGCCAAGTAGTATGACACACTTCTTAATACTTTTGAAGAGCAATATTATGCAACAGTAAAAAAGAAAAATATTTCTTTAGTTAACAATGTTTTAGAACATTTTCTGCCTAAACTTTTCATCCCAAGCTTCCCCACAATTTTCTACAGCAAAAACAAACCAGCCATCTTCTTCCACTAGCAGTGACTACATCTGTTGGTCTATTCTGCAGCTAATAAGACCACAGTCACTTATCCCTTAGTAACACCAATTTTATTCTACTGATTAAATCCACCCATTTATGGTTCTGCACTCAAACATAATTGGAAGGTGATTTTAATTCAGCAGAACATAACTACATAACAAGAGACTGGTCCAGATTCAGGATTTAATCCTATACTTCCCAAGTGCACTATGGCATATTTAAGTTATCTTACAGCAGCTGTTCTACCATACTATACCTTGGTCTCATCTCTATCTCAGCCACCAGACTCTGCAGTTAAGAGTTGCTCCTTTGGTTATTCTTTCCATTTATTCGACTGAGCATCAAGTTCTACTGCGCCAAATATGCTACAAAGCCTGTCAAAAAGGAAGCCTTGCAGTCTGCAGGATGATATTGCCCACCAGGCCCACTTGAGCTGTGATGGTGAGGAAGCCTGGCGGGCTTGACAACAAGGTCAAATTTCAACATAGTGCTAATGGACACAGGCAATCTGCAAAGNAGCTTCCAAAAAAAAAAAAAAAAAACAAAAACACCCTGAAACCTCATTTAAGACACTTTTCTTTATAGCTAATATTAGTCATGAATCAAAGTGTGTTATTTTACCAATTGTCCATAAGACCCTATTAAAATCATAAATATACCAGTTAGACTTCAGGGAACTGTGTGGTTTTACTCATTTCTAAAAAATATATACTACTGATGAGAAAAAACTTTCCTAGCAATACAAATGACAGAGTGGCAGGCTGGAGCTATGGTGCACTTCAGGGTGATTTGTTCAGCAAAAACAACAGGTGCAGCTGGCTTTTTCCAGCCATAAGTCTTTCCATTTGCAAGCTAATAGTAGGTTGCCAAGTCAATGTATGCCTCTGTAGTTTATGTTACATAGAAGGAATTTTTTTAAAGTTGCATGATTGTCACAGAAGTTTAATTTTAGGCAACTGAAGAATTCAAAGAACAGTTAATTAAACCCTCAAAAGCAATCTTTTATTAATTTAGGGGGGAAATGACCATTCCATTCACAGAATAGCAATCAGGATAAAGGGTAAATCAATACATTTGCATTTATCAATTACTGTTATTCACCAAGCAGAACTCAGGAACTTTGATAAAGAATCTTCAATTCCTTCAGTCCTTAATTACAACTCATTAACTTTTCATTAACTTCAAGCTTAGTAAAAAGCAACAGCAAGCCTTTGATGCTACCAGGGTTGGCAGTGCTAGATGCTAGATACATTCTTTGTTTTGTGGAAGTTATTTGTGTTCAGCCAGTTATGACATTGCTGTATCACAGCAAAACATCAATTAATGATAAGAAAATACCCCATGCCTCTTCATTTAAATTGACTCTATGTACACTTTAAAGCTTTGAAGTAACTTTTAGGATAACACATAGCACCACTTGGGCTTTTAAAAAAGGGACAGTGAACTGTGAAAGATACATGTAGATTATTCAGGAATGCCTACTCTGCAAACGTGCAGCCAACCTCTCACCATCTCAGCTACAAAAGGGTTTGGGACACAGGTGGCAGTGGTGCAGGAGACCCTGCAAGAGCCTGGGTTGCTAAAGGCACAGAGGAGAAGAGATTAAGTTGAACCCCCTCCCCCGAAAGAGCAGAGCACCAAGACTAAAGTTATGGGAAATCCTTCACCTAGCGAAACCTCCTGCTGACAGCAGGGGTAGCTGCCAGGTCAGACCAGGGTGCTCATGCCTTGAAAACCTCCAGAGATGGAGCATGCACAAGCTCCCAGGGCAACCTGTGGTGCTGCTTCACCCTCCTCAGGGTGAAAAAGGTTTTCCTTATATCCACTCTGAACCTCCTTTGTTTCAATTTCTGGCTGTTGTCTCTTGGCTGCTCACCACACACTGTTGCAAGCAGCAGTCACCTCCTCATGGTGACCTGAAAGGCTGCTGCAAGGTCCCCCCAGGTTGCCTCTGCTCTTGGCTGAGTCAGCCTCACTCCTGCAGCCTCTCCACTCAGGCCAACTGCTGCAGTCCCCACTGCCTTGGTGGCCCTCTGGTTTACGTCTGTTTCCTGTGCTGGAGGGCCCAAAACTGGCCACTGTCCAGATGAGTTTTAATGTGTGCTAAGTAGAGGGCAGTGATTCTTCCTCTCAACCTCCTGGCCATGCCCCTGTCCAAGGGGCCTAGGGCACTGCTGTCCCTTGCTGCCACCAGGGCCTGGGGCTCTGCAAAGGGCTCACCACTCCTTGAGGCAGGACTTGGTGTTTGTCGCTCCTGAATCGCATGAGGTTTCTCTTGGGCCCATCTCTCTGGCCTGTTCCAGTCCCTCTGGATGGCAGCCCTGCCCCTAAGGTCCCCCCAGCTGGGTCTCCTTTCCAAACTCGATGAGGGTGCTCTCTGTTGTCTAGTTTAGGTACCTGATGTACAAGTTGAACACAACAGGTCCCACACGGGCCCTAGCAGGACCACCCTGCCACCGGCCTCCAGGCAGAGCACAGCACTAACCACCACCCACCGGTGCTTTGCCCACCCACACTGTGGCCCAGCTTGAACACAAAAATACCGTGGCAGAGAGTGCGGAAAACATAGCTAATGTCAAGGTAAGTGGTGTTCACAGCTATGCCCTCATCCCCAAATCCAGTCGTTCTGCCACGGAAGACACTTGGGCTCGTTGGGCATAAATACCTGCCTTTATACAGGCTACAGACCTCAATAAAATAAGCAAAACCCTATCTCCTATGGTAATGACAGATAGGTAAGAAAAATGGGGGAAACAATGAAAAATCAGACCAGGCAAAGATTTTTTTCTTTTTTTTTCCCAAAAGCATGTGCACATTTTTACTATTGATTTTGGTAGGACAAAAATTCCACCTGAACAAAAACTTCTGAAATGGGCAAGCAGAAGCATATGGACAAACCACTTTTACATTTGGACGTTTGACTCAGTTGCGATTATGAAACTTTTTCATTTAAACTAAAGGTGACAAGAAATCAGTCTTTAGTGGAGCTATCACAATAATAAGCATGAAAGCTGTAGAAGAGATGGAGAGAGAGGATGAACGAATGAGCACTGCCCAGAACCAGATCTTTACAGTGTTATTTATGTATTTTCAGAGACATCTCAAGGCTAGACAGTAATCTTAAACATGTCAACAGACGAAGAGGAAGTGCATTTTAAGCACTAAGAAAAAAGCATAAATCCTCTTATTAAGAGAACAAACTATTTAGTATCCATTTTAGCTACATTAATTTGAGATTATTTTTTTCCTTCTTTGGTCCAGCACCTGATATAAATCCTGTCTGTGCTAAGTGAGAGTCTTATGCATACTCCAACTGAGTGAATCACAGTTTAAAAACAAACACAAAAATTTTATAAACCATATATAAAATAAGGCTGTACTTAAACTAATTTTACATGACAGTATTTTTATTTTTCAGAAATCAGATTTTCCATTATTTATGGACTCATTTAAATACATTGTGTATTAAAGTCATTTCAGAAAGATTTAAAAGTGAGACCTTTACTATTAGAGGAAAGACTCCCATTATATAACTTCTCCTAGATCAGGATACCAGATTACAGTCTTGTGTGTTTGTGGCTTTGGCATTATTGGTGGATAAGCTAGGTTTTTAAGCTAATGATGTGATGTTCCAACTTCCTTGTTTTATGCATGAGTGAGAAAAAAACTGCTATTGAGAAGGAAACAGCTATCACCTAGAACTCTTAAAATGTGTAGATTTTTTAAAAGGTTAATATTTTGCTTAAAATGGAACTTAAACATATTAAATTAGCTACAGTTTCTGTACTACATGGAATATTTTTCCACAGAACCACAAGAATCTGTTTTTTTAAAACAGTAGTTCTCTATAGAATTTATTGAAGAGCTATTCTTATTTTGCCAGCAGCATGGAAGCACAACTGCTTTGAACATTTATATGCTCAGTGGTTAGACTGTGCAAGTTTTACAAATGCCTTGTTGAACTATGCAGTATAAGAAGGTTTCAAAGCATACATATCTATATAGGTATATAACCGACATTAATAAAAATGTGGTAAGAGATGATTACCATTAAAACTTTACCAAAAAAGAAGAAAAATAATTAAGAGCAAATGGAGCTCATTTACTTATTTCTTATATTAAACTGCAAGCATGACATATTGTCAAATTCCCTACCTTGGAACCATCCACAACCACTGGGCGTGGCTGAACAACTGCATGCAAGATCTGAGGTTCATCAGGGCAGGAAGGAGGGTTATAGTCTCCTCACTCAGAGGGTAACATTTGAAAGACAAATCAGTATATAAGTGAGTGTGTTGTTGCTTCTGTAAGCGTGAAGTTTTACATTATATATACTTCACAGTGTAAATGCTGACTGCTGAAAAGCAAGATCTGCTTTCCTCCTTCCTCCAGGCTAGACCCAGACCTTGCATCTGACCTTCAAAGCAAGCCACAAACTATTAGATCCCTCTCTTGGTGGCCACCATCCCATGAGCCTGGCTGGTTTAACTTATTTACCCTGAATCCACATGAGCACTAGATCCAACACAAGGAGAGCTGAAGGACCACCTAGCTAAGGGCAATAGGACCCCTGTTTTCTCCATAGCCCGTAGTTTCTTCAAATCAGATATAATGTCAGTCTGTTCCCTAAGTCAACCTTAAACAATCGTTAAATGCTTTACACTGTGATTTTAAACTTCTCACTGAGTGCCACAAAACCATATATGCTTTCTCTACATAGGAATGTCCTATGAGGAGCAGCTGAGGACTTTGGGCTTGCCTAGTTTGGAAAAAAGGAGGCTGAGGGGCAACCTCATTGCTCTCTACAGCTTCCTGAGGACAGGAAGTGGAGAGGGAGGTGCTGACCTTTTCTCCCTGGTCTCCAGTGATAGGACATGTGGGAATTGTTTAAAGCTGCACCAGGGGAGGTTTAGACTGGACATTAGTAAGCGTTTCTTCACCAAGAGGGTGGTCAAACACTGGAAGAGGCTTCCTAAAGAGGTGGTTGACACCCCAAGCCTGTCAGTGTTTAAGAGACATTTGGACAATGCCTTAACTGGGCTTCAACTTTTGGTCAGGCCTGAAACGGTCAGGCAGTTGGACTAGATGATCATTGTATGTCCCTTCCAACTGAAAATATTCTGTTCTGTTCTACTCAAACACCAGTCTTTCTCCAGACTGTTAAACTCTGCAGCAAATTGAAGATCATCCAAGACTAAGGAAGACTACAATAAAGGTAACATAAAAATAGTGAATTAATTCAGTGTTCATAATATCATCTCGTTTATTCCTATGCAATACGCACATTTGCACAAATATACCGTGCCACAGAATCTGGATCTAGTTTGTGGCATTATACCCAGAACTTCGCAAAAAAACTATGTGCCTGTGGGATTTTCATTCTGTCAGCAAATGTCAGCAAATAATAGACAGACAGACAGAAGTGAACTGCTGGATCTTTGCCTGAAATGCATATTTACCAGTCACCTCAATAAAACATAAAATGCTGTAATTGCAAGTAAATCTACGAGCCAGATCAAATACTTTGGGATATGGAGCTGAAGTACATGTTTTCCTCTGACATGAGGCACCTTCAAAATTCTTCAGATTTTTTACTTCCCCTGCAAAAAGGGCTCCTCAAGTCCAGGACAGACAGAAGGGCGTGATGCCCTTGCCACAGGTTTGCAGGCTGCCTTCTGTGCCATCAGGGCAGCAGCAGACTAGCAACATCTGGTGTGTCCAACCACTTCTTGTTACTTCACATGCACCCTTACCTTTTTTAACAGGTCATTAGGAAAACATTGACAATAAAAACACTCCACAAGTTTAGCATCATGACTTTTGACAAGAACATCACCACTGTTCCATAATGAACCATCATAGAGGCCGTGCTGACAAACCAGAGCAAGACTCAGCTCCTATGAGCTGTCCCCAGGATTATGTTTCCCCACTAAACAGCTGTCTTCAATCACAAAGCCCACACTTCCTTTTTCAGCATTATTAATCTTATGAAAAATGGTCATTTTTCTAATGGTTTGACATATTTCACGTGGCTGCTCAGCAACATCTTACATAGATGATCATTTAAACCCTTTTTCACAATAAATGCCATATGGTAAGGTTGGAGAAACAGGTGATGTTCTGTTTCAGCCAAACTAGTGCTACTTTGACTCCAGCGCTCTGATGGAAATGGGACTGAACACATGCTATCAGCTTATCATTCCCACCAACTACACTGCTCGCATGAGGGTCTGGTCCGCAGTACTGAGGTGCAGGATGGAGGAGTCATGACACAGCATCACTACTAAAAACATGTAGCTAGATACATCCAAGTAAGGGCCTGTCAACTTCCAGAATAGGCAAGAATTGTCAAGCAAGTGAAAGTTTCTTGAGCTGGTACAGCAAGAAGAAAGAGCTAAAATTTTTGAGGTGTTCCAAAAGAAAGAAGTAAAGACTGTCATGGAAAGGAGAAGAATGCCTCCCCAGGACAGCACTTATTTCAATAGCATGGACTCAAAACCTGAAGCTTCAGCAAATTCACTGTTTAGTTTGAGGCTGCTTGCTTGATACCTGTCATTTCTAGATAGTACCATATTTGTTATATTTCAGAAATTTGTGGAGTCAAAATGTAATTCATGTATTATACGAAAATAAGAGGAAAAAGAATTTTCATCCAAATATAATTCAATGCTTTTTGTTTACTAAATGATTTAAAGAAAGATTCCAGAGACTGAAGCTTCCTAAAAGATCATGCCAGATAAAACTGGAAGAATTTTTCCTGCAGCAGACAGGCAGAATAAAAAGGACAGCAAGGAATCAGAATGTGAGACATTTCAAATCATGAAGAAAACATGAACTGTAACTTAGACGCAAGTGTTAGTACTCCAGGAGGCTGTCAAGGAGCACCAATTAATTTACTTTTCCTCATGGGTAAATAATGAAAAAGTAAAATTTCCAGAGATAGGAAAGCAAATGCTTCATTGAATATACGGAATAAAACTGGAAGTACCGAATTTTTACTTCATGCAATCAGCTCAAATTGGTGGTCTGCCACCTCTCCTGATCGCTCAGAAGGTTTCTTTTAAAAAATCAGGACATCACCTGCTATTTCTTACCTACCCCTATGAAGTGCACAGAAATCTAAGATAATGACAAAGAAGCCATAAATCAGTTAAAGGTGTCTGCATGGTCCATTATCTTCTTCAGAAGTTTCACACAATGTTCTGTTTACTAACAAAAATTACAGCTCACCTTTAGTCTAAGATGAAACCAAATTCTCATCTAACAGCTCCGTCACAGCCCTGAAAGTCAAATAAAGGTTTTCTTCCCAGCCTCCACAGCCTTTAAAGTGACTTATCCTGAGTATGTTCTAAGTTTTTATTCTGAGTCTCATGAGTATGTTCATGACACACTACTTCGGACACCCCCCGCTCAACAATGGTTCAGGCATGCATTGTACATTGACACATCTTTGCTTTTGTATCACATGAGTAAGAGGCTGGGATACCTTCTCAGTTTGTTTGGCTGGTTTTTAAAGAATAAGGATGAAAAACTGATACAAGTCAAGACACCAGGAGTTTGCAAAATCTTGACATTTTCTGAACTAACTGAACAGGAATGGAAACACAATCAAGAAAACAGATGGAGATACTCTTACTCACACTGGGCTGACTTACAAAGGTGCCAGGAAGAGTTAGTCAAAAGCTACAGTGCTCCTTGAGGTGTTGAGACAGTCTCAGGTCTTCTTCAGATGACTGCTAGCATAAACGGAGGCTTCTTAGGCTCCTGATTTACACAATTAGAAGGTCTTGAGCACAATCTGATCCAAACCATGTATCAGAACCTTCTGACACATTCCCACTAGGGTTCACTCAGGTCTGTGTTCCAATACATCAACTTAAAATCCAGCTTAAATCACAAGAAAAAAATACCTCATGGTTTGTCTACCAAAGAGGCTGGTATCTGATTTTCAGGACTCTCAAATATGATTAAGAGTGGCTTGTTGTAGAATGACATTAGGAATCCGAAATACAAATCTGAGAAAATAATCTTAAGAACAACTGAAATGAAAACATTTATTAGCAAAGCAAAAAATAACTTACAGCCTCCTTATTTTCCCCCTCCTTATTCTTCTTGGAAACCAGCAGCTGTTACCAATAGCGTTGTTACTGCTGAGTTATTGCCAGAAGTCACACCTTGGGGATGAAATCTGCTTGTATTACGCACACTCAAACATTACAATAGCACAGGTACCTCACAAAGGGGTTTGTTTGTTTCTATGGTTTGTTTTACAGATAACAAACACTTTCTACATATTGCTTTGGGATCAAACAGTTGATAAGGAGCCTGGTTTGACACCGGTCTGCAGCTTCTGTGACTTAAAGTCAGTTAAAAGAAACAGGCCAAACCAGCAGAGGGTCATAGTAGCACCGGTTCAAGTCTCCTCTGAGCACATGCAGCTGATCTTACAGTACCCAAATCACAAAGGCATCAAAGGAATAAAATATAGCCTGATCGCCAATGTGATGTGGTGGAACACATTATTGCAGATACAAAGCCCCTTCTTACTGTAACAGAGTGATGCTCATTTAAAGACTGAGTTAAATAATGAGATCTTCCAAATATGGGCACCCCTGTCCCTGAGTTTGCTTGATCTCAGTCTCCCCAGTAACAGCCAGGCTCCTTCCAGCCTCATTTTACTCTCTTTTCCTCTGTTTTCACTTGACAGAGACTGGAGAGAGTCACAGACACCCACAGATCCTACCCAATACCCCTGCAGGCCCTCCGATAGGGGCCCCTCCATAGAGATTTGGTTAATTAACCCTTTCCTTACGCCACCAGCCCCAAGGCTCATGCACTCTGTCACAGACACTCATGGTAGATTTAAAAGGTTGCTTAACACTCAACTCCCAGTGACCTCAAAGGAATCTGCAAATACTTATTGTTTCTGACAGGCCATGTATTTAGATTGATAAACACAACCCTGTCAGATGAAAAAAGGAGTTTCTATTTTCATTTCAACTAAAAAGAATGAAAAGTATTCAGCATTTCTTGGTGCCAACTTTAGACACTTTAATTTAAAATTTTGGCTGAAATGCTCATTAAAGTGATCTATGGCACCTTACCTTTTGCCACTCAGACAGCTCCTTCAGTATCTGTCTTTAGATCTTTACGTCTTTAACAATTGTTAGTATTCAAACTAATTTTGTATTCAGTATCTCCTCTCCATCAGGTGACTTACTGAGTCTAGTTTTGTCCTATCTGTATAAGGGACAATTTTTCAAATACAAACACTGCCTTTATATAATCTGCTGCTGAAGAAATGACTAAAGAAAAACATGCAAAAAAAAAATATGCTTAAGCTGAAAAGTAAATAATATTTAACTGCATGAAACAACATGAAACAGGCAAAATAAATTCTGTTTTTACAGAAATCATCTTTCTATTGCGATGTCATGTATAGGTGTTTCTTGCTGTTTTTTTTTTTTTTTAACAATGTGAAATAATTTGCTTTAAACAGGGGGGCTGCAGATATGCCTAGCTAAAGTAATCACCAGAACCAGAGTGGCATTCACAGTGTGAGTGCTCCAATAAGTGTGTGCACAATGGGATAAATTCAGCTATAAACTAATGATTAAAAAATTAAACAAAACAATTAATTCAGAATGTGATTATTAAATTTATTAAGAGTCTGTGAGTAGCACTGCAGAATCCATCCCACTGCACTGACACTACCTAAAACCAGTGTGATGTTCTGCCGTCATCTGCAGTCACAGTACGGTGTCCCAAAGTCATCTCAGAGGTACAGGAAAATAAAAACTTATGCAGTAATGTCCTTCTCTCTGTCAGGACGTTAATGGAGCGTGAACTATGTCAAATGAGCACAAGGAAGAACATTTGCTGCAAATTTTACTCAACAGCAGTTCAAGCTATCATACATCAGGAAATGAAAATAAGAAGTGAAGAGTACATATTTTATTATTTCAACAACCTACTGTACTAATGGAATAAAAACCTTTCCTCATAAAAAGACATTAGTCTATGCTGACCATACACTTTCTCTCTCCCCAGAAATGAACTGATACACAGCCGAGTCTACTTCAGTACCTACAAAATGAATCGTCAGTTGAAAACAACTAATATTCTTCTACTATATTTCACAGACTTGTTTTACAACTTCTATTTTATGACTCACAGGTTAAAACCAAGTTACTACAGTACGTAAGAAATTTTTGTTCTATGACCTTGAACACTACAGAAGTTATCAGACATTTTTTGTCAAACTTTCATAACATCTGCAGTTAAAAATATATGTCTCTCCTATCTTTCAGGAATGCAGATTGATGCTATTGAGCTGCTTATCATATCAGTTTTAAGGCAGCAAAGTAAATACTCTCCAGAAAAAAAAATATAAAGCTAGTAAAAAGGAACGGGTGTGCAAGATTTATCAATTCACAATACAATATGTGTTACATGCACAGGCTTTGGGGTAAGATCATTGGACTTTCACTTACAACACCTTAAGTTCATTGTTCAAAAGGCTGATGGAAATATTTCTAGATTACATGCAGTTGCTGAAATTTTTAAGTAAAGTAAAATTCTTACAGCTGTATAAATATTATGCAAGTATAGATGTTACTTAGACACATTTATTTTTTCTCACGCTGACTTTCATACCACCAGAGGACTCGTGAGTTTCTACAACTCTAGAGTCATACCAACAGCATTTCACGCAGGGATGAGAATTCAAGTTTAAGGATCCCTTTATTAACATGGGCCATGAAAATACTCCTTGCTCCTCCCTTCATGACAAATATAAATAAGGTTGTGTGCAGACATACTATGTAAAGCTTAGATTAGGGACAACCACTATGGGGTTGTCTGTAATAGACATAGTGTCTTTATCAACTTTTCCCTTCTCCGAATCCCCTTTTGATATCTCTCCTTTCCCACAAGGACTAAAATACCCTGTATTTGCCTAAATAATTTGAACCTCGTACTTTCTACTAGCCCTTTTCTGCCACTTGCTCCTCTCTCCAATCCCATTCCCCTCTACACAGCGCATTCCCACTTCCCTTAGCAAGCCCAGGTCTTCCTCTCCACCTGCATTAGCTGCTATTCAACACAGCACTGAAGAAAATGCCTGTCCCCATGTGCAGGGCTTGTCCCTGGTTTACTTATTAAAAGGAGGAATTACATAAAAACAGGGAAGTTAGTTAAAAGAAAACCTAAGGGAGTGATTAAAAGACTAAAGTAATTGCACGTGCCAGGACACTCTGTAAAGATACCATATAAGAAAGGCACGGCTAAAAGCACAGCATGAGAGTAAAAAAAACCCCAAACAACAAAAGCAGTCTAATAGGTCTCCCCAGTCCTCCATCTCCAAAAGACAGTATGAGGAAGAGAGCAAAGGTGGCTATCAGACATGAAAAATATTCTTCTAAAGACAGACCATGTCCAAAAAGGAAAACAGAACTCATGAGTGGGAAAGGAGAAGATTATATGAGTCTCAGCAGTCCAATATAGGGGGTAAGTAAAGCAAAGTCATCGTATTTAATGGACATTTTTCAATGACACAAAGTATTATGAAACAGAAATGAGGAAAGAACGGAAAGCTTCACTCTATAATAAAATGATGCCAAGTATTAAAACCCATTCCATCAAAAAAATGAAAGCAAACAGAAAAATCCCAAGCTATTTATATTTAAAAAAAAATTAACAAAAATAATTTGCAGTCTGTCCCACAAGCAACAAAGCGATATTAAGATATAAAGAACACAAACTAAAAAATGACGCATTGAACAAAGGAGCAAAACATTGAAAGCAAGCATTTAGAAACCTCTCCTAATCAGGCTTTAAGAGCTCTAGTATTTTGTGAAATGTTTGATATATGCACTGACCTACTTAGGATGTTCACAACCAATTTAAAAAAAAAAAAGCCTGAAGTCTAGAAGCTGCTCAGTAAAGCCAGTGATTCCCCCTCCATTTAGTGCTGTGATAACTTTGAAAAGTTCCTCTTTCCCCACAAACACCATCTCACTGCAACACTGCTAATAATGATTTAGGTTCCAAATTAATCTTAAATATCCTGTTTCTGCCAAAAAACATAACCACCTTCAAGCTACAGAGTGCTGCGCTGCTAAAAGCTTACATCAGCATCAGGAAATGGGCAGCACGGGGCACACGACGGTCTGTCCTGGCACCTCTCCCTGGGGACACCCAGCAAATGGGAGCAGCTGCTGGTGCTGAGGAGGTGTCAACTGGCAGGGCAAAGCGGGTACCCCCAAAATCTGAAAGCAGTCCACATACCTCCAAACGTTAGGTCATCTTGGCCTAAGTTATCATCTAGGCAAGCAGCCAACCCACAAATTTAAGGCGCGGGCTCCGTGCTCGCACTTTGCGCTGTCCTTTTGTGCCTCTCCCTGGTGACACTGTTCTGTCCTCACAAGCTGCCTCTTGCATGGTAGCGATGAGTCCGTCAGACCTGGCACTCCGACCCCCTACAGACCAGTGTAATGCAGGGATTGTGGCACATGCAGACAGCTCACAAAAGCAGCAAAGCCAATTTTGAGCTCTACTGATTTCTGTATTTTGCCTTTAGGTCAGGCCTGCATCTCTAAAAATAAGTTTCTAACCTCTACCAGGTGAAGGTTTCTAAAAGAAGCACTTGAACAGACGTGGAAAGTGTGTTACCTAAACTCCTGACGGAAACCAACCCAAAGCCTTTCCAGTAACGTCAGAGAGGAAGTTTAGAGGGCAACTGAAGGAAGAAATAGCCTGACGTCCATGGCACAGAAACCCTCTGGAGATTCTGAAACTAGATAGGTAATACAGGGAAATAACTACATCTCACCATCTTCTGCAGTCAAAAGTGAAGATTAACACCTTCAAAACATATACTAAAAGAAGTAGCTATCGGAGTAAATATTTGGTCTTACAAAAATAAATAATACTTTGAAGCCAATGAACATTACTACAGCTCTACAAGAAAGTAAACGCTCCTGCGATCTTCCTGTGTAGATGATGATCAAGCAGTGGACTAAAATGCACAGAAGTTACTTACTGTGGGGGGTGTGGGTTTCTGGGAAAGCACAATCACAGGGATTCATCTCCACTGCTTCAGCAGAAGGGGACGGGAGTTGGCTCCACTGAGCTGGGTGCCTACAGATGCAGGGGCTACTGCCCTGCAGAAGATGCACAGTCAAAACACAGATCATCCCCAAAAATGCCACTATAGGGCAAGAATGGTGGATGGAAACACATTATACTACTAGCTTATTATTAGGATGAGAATCCAATATTTTGAGTATCTACACTGCAAGAAAAAAAAGCTGTGGCTTGGCTAATTTGAGGACTACTTCTCATCTGACTCACTTCACAGCATGCACTTGTGTGAAGCACTGACAACTGTCCACAGGGCAAAGCCCGAAACAACTAAGGCCAACTAGAAGGAGGTTCTGGCAGGCAAAACATCTCATCAAAAATGTAAGCAAACCACAGTTTATCCTCTCCAAATATATTCTAAGCAGCATCTTTTAAATGATGGACTTCCTTTACTGCAATCCCATTAAAATCTGAGATACAGGTTTCATCCACAGGACTATGTAATGCCTGTCCAAGTGTTACCATATCCAATAGCACACAAACTGCTACACCAACAGCAGCATGGCAATGCAGTGGTTAATACTCTTCCATTTAATTTTGCCTTATGCTGGGGAATTTTTGGCACCAGACCAAAGATGGAAAAATCCTAAATAGGCACCAAATATTTTTTGATCATGAGCTGTAGAAGGTGGGATTGTCACTCACTGCATGTCTGCACAAGGAGTGCCCAGCTCCCAGGTTAACGTCTTTATGCACCGGGCTCCAGAACAACGTAGACTCGTGCAGTAGGGTTTGGCTTATGCTCAGGGCTAGAAAAATCAATGTGGAGGACAATCACAGGAAGAAGGGAAATTCCCAAATCAGCTACCCCCCCATTTCCCAAGGGGCTCTCATGGCTTTTTTGGAGCTATGCGTGGCCTTGCACTGAAGCAGCGTTGGGAAGAGCTCCTGCAAAGGGGGTGGCAGGAGGCTGCCAGCCCTGGCGAGCTCTTAGAAGGGACATTTGAGTAAGACAACGAGATCAAGTCAAGGACACTTTTATTGTAACATCATTAAACTCCCTGGGCTGTGGTATGGGCTGCTTGTGTATATGGGCACAGAATGCAGTAAAGAGGAACACTAATTAATTATTTGAAACATGAAGGATTGTGCTGCCAGACACTGCAGGCTTTAAAGCTTACCTACAACAACCCTGTAACTCCCAAGAGCAAGTTTTACACAAGCACTTCCCCTCTTAAACCTGAAATTGGCTTCAGGAACTACTCTAGGGTTAATAACGATGCGTGTTTTCACATGGCAGTGAGGTTCCAGTCAAGACTGGGATAGTTTTATATTGGACATACTTTGAATGCTGAAGATCGACCATTTGCCCCAGAGACATTATCCTTTGTATTAGACTGTAAATTATGGGGAAAGAAACAGGAGCAAGAGACTGTCAAGATCTTACAGAAGGTCAGTAGCAGTACCAAAAGCACATCTTCTATTTTTAACCCCCAACCAAAGCTTGATCCATTTAAAAAAATGACTATTTAAATATGTGAATGTTATGAGTACCTTATAAATGCAAATATTTTTTGCACACATTCAGAGAGTTTTCATTTAATATGCCTTTCAAAGGTTGAATAGGTAAGATGTTACATTTGGCATAAAAGTAATAAAATTACTTATGTGTAATGTTTTTCAGCTGCTATAAAAATACTCTTCCCTGCCTCTACCTAATGTTCCTACAATTTTTTCCCCCCTTTCAAAATCCAGGTAGCAAAACAGGTATAAATTTGTGTAGTAACAAGCCTGATCTTGTAAGATACTAAGCTTCACAGTATAAGGTAAAACCCACCAGTGTAACACTTGTTTAAGTTCATCATGGAAATGAAAGCACTAGGGGAACAAAAAAACCCATAACTTTTTCATTTATATCCAAATATTTAGCTTCCCTAATTTTAAGCAAGCTTTAATTGAGTAGACTTAAGCAAAGTATCAATAAATTAGTTACCTTATGACTGAGGTACTTCATTTGATAGCAACTCTCCAGCTCCTTATTCAGATATAATTAGACCATCTGCATTTTAGCAAATAGTTTTGAGCCTCTAAACAAAGAAGGTAAAAATGTTGATGTGGAAATATTGTGATAAGTTTTATTGAATTCAAACCTGTTTCTCTTTTCAGTTACACAGACATCATGGCTTATTCAGGCAGCCATGGCCTACCTCCCATTGCATGAATGAAATTTTTGAATTTACTGCAGATGATGAGGCAAGGAAGAATCCCTGGAAAAAGACTGTGACTAGGAATAAACAGTTGCTGCCAGCATAAATAATCCAGGCTGCAGTGCCTCTCATGCCCGCGGAGGCCAGGGCGGAGGGCTGTGCTGGCAGCCCATGCCCAGCACTGGAGCCCGGCCGCGGACACTGGAGACAGGGGCAGCCCAAACCCCCACGCCTGGGTCTGCTGCCAACCCACCACGTCAGCTCAGGCACTTTAAATAATAGGGTTTCTCCTCTGGAAAAGACCACATCACCATTTCTCAAATACCTATCAAGGCAAGCATAGGTTTGGCTTGTTTATAATTAGCAGCTCTTTGAAGCCTTTCTGAGATCTGGAATGTGAAAAACAAGCCTAGTGGCCTAAACACCGCAACTGAAGTTGCCAAAACCCTACAAGTACATATACCTTGTGCTATTTATCACATTTGTGGCCATGCACATATACATTTATAAAATACACTTTGTAAACACAGACATGCAGACCATGTCAAAAGCAACTCAATCTTCAACTAACCTATTTACAGCCACACATCAAACTGAATTACCCAAGTAACATAATGTTTAAAAAATGTAAATGCATCTTTCACATTAGGAGGGATATTTTAAAACAACTGTTTTGTCTTAGTCTCCTCTACATTCAATCAGCAAACATTTTTATGTGTTACAGGAACATTCCGTAATGCCAATTTACAAATATTTCTTGTTGACTTGGATGAAAAATATAAAGCACTGAAAAGGGCCAGATGATGTACAGTAACTGCTGAGATTTTACATCAGACAGGAAATATAAATAAGGAAAGATGGCATAATTGTTAGGTCACAGATGCCAATAATTCACAGACATTAACAGTTCAAAATAAGAGTGACATTTGGCGGAAGCTCGTTTCATGGGGTCTGTAGCGGCCCACGAAAATTCTTATGTTTACCATATGGCAAAGAGTTTCAAATCCTGCTTTCCAAGGAAAACTTCAACAAGGAAACAACTCTCTATAGCAGAACCTATATTGCCTTCTAGTATTTCTCTCAGAATATTTATTAACCATGATAACATTCACAATACACAGAAGCCTGACATTTTTAACTTGCAGTATTCCACTGCATTTAGTTTGGCTTTCTCCAATTATTCTGTTTCTCTAGTTTTATTTATTTTTTTCTTGTCCCAACACCATAAAGTGCCTACTTTCCTTAAAAGTTAAATCCAATGCTCATGTCTGTTTGTTATGAATGACATCCCAGACATTTGTTTGCCTGCTTGATGGTCTTTTTTTAAGAGAACACTTTACAGACAAGTAAACATGACATACCGATTCAGCAAGTTTTCCAGTCATTTTCACTCTTTTTTTTTTTTTTTTTTTAATCATATTCCTTTTTTCGTACCAGGGTCCTATTTTTTTTAAATGTGTTAAATTATAAACCACAATTTCAAGTGGCCTATACAATTACAGAGATAACTGCGAATATCTTTGCGGCTAGTGGTACTTTTTTCGTTAAAAGACTGAATGAAGAAATTAATTCACATTAAGCTTTCAAGAAAGGAGAAGAGAGATCAGTATTGCAACAGCCAGATTCTGCCTTAGCATACGGGAACCAGTCAGAAACAAACCTGACAGCAGGAAAAAAAATCAGATGCAAAGGCAGGGATAAGAATATATTTGTTGAACAACAGTGTTTCCTCATTGATTTGGTTCACGGGGCAGACTGGAGAGGACCTAAGCAGAGAGATACAAATTTCTCTCACTATAGTAGTGGTGTTGTGATATTTTTTATTTCTTTAAAAAATAACTCCTAATTTTATTTTAAGCCACAGGCAGGAAAGAACCGCTAAAACAAGCACTTTTAAATGCTGATGCCGACAGCAGCTCTGTCCTAGAAGAATTTGTCACCTTTAGCTCTCCAGACAACTTCACATTTTCATTTGACTTACCAAGGTCGTCTTAACAACATTCTGTTTTGTAGGTACTTGATCCTGTCATTGAGGGAAGGCATATCACAAAGCGAATGCTGTGTGGACCCTTCCACTGTGCTGCTGTCCTGCACTGCAACACACTCAACCCAATAATCCAGGAAATCTCCCTTCCATCCTATGGTATTTGTCCAGTAGCACACAAGTATTGGAACTGCAATAATTAGTGGTATACTAATGTAAATGTCACATCATTAAATTTATTTTTTAAATGTAAAAACTGAGAAATGAATCTCTGAATCCCTCTCAGTGTATCTTTATAACATATACAGAATAAGTATGTCACAGTCTCGCTGATTTTTTAATCGTTATTCTGCAAATATGAGTAAGCACAGTTTCTTGATACAAAGGCTAAAAATATTGACTGTGTTTTTCTGACAAATATTAAAACTGAAATACCACGATAACATTCTTTAAATATTAACTTCACCACTGAAATTTGTATAGTAATATACAGCTGTACAGCATTTATGAGATTATACGTATCTTCTCCAGGCTAACATGCAAGCTTAATGTTAAATCAAAGAAATATAATACAATTCCAGTTAACATTCATAAAACAAAACCAAAACAAATTAAGGCTCAAAAATAAAAAAGCTTTTTACAAGTATTTCTGTTATCAGTTCATAGGATTTGCAAGACGGAAATTGACCCTTTTTCACTTATCTTGCACAGAACCAGCTACAGCACTGGTATTCAAATACAGTACTAGGAAGGAGAGAGAGATTGAACCCGTCAACAATATAAATGCCACCTTTCATTTCACACTCTAAAAATATAAACACCAAGAAGTAATTAAAATTCACCAACATGTCTACAACAATAATCAGCACTAGAAGGAACCAGAAGATTGTTTCCCTAGGAAGTAACATTTTCACCAAACCAAAACTCAAACAATTTGTTTGCTTATAATAAAATCAGTCCCTTTCCAGTTACTGTGAAGTAGCATTGCCAGAAATTGGCTCATTTATGGGTTCATGGAAAAGGATTCAACAGAGCGAGCTACTAGATCCTGCCCTGAAGCATGAAGCATATTTCTTAAGCCCCTGTACCATCCCATTTCTGCTACATTAATTCAGATGGGAAGAGTTGCTTCACTCTCTGTTCAATCTCTGGCACATTTCTCAGAAATGTACCCTTGGTGGGCATCAGGGTATGGCTGTAAATGCTCTACAACCCTGTGTCCAAGTTGGAGGAAGCTCTTTAAACTAGTAAACTAATATATATGTTCCTTGCACAGCAATGATACACCCCTAGATGAACACACTTTGTTCTAAGAAAAAACAAACAAACAAACAAAAATTGCAGTAACAGGGGTTTTTGCTCCTCATATTGCCTGTTTTGAGAATTTCTCTATGGTAACTTGCTCTTCTTCTCTCGGTCAATACGATACATCATGTTTCAATTCAGCAGATGTTTCCTCTTATTCTTTTCTCTGAGATTCATTATTTATTCTACATTAATGTGTACTGCATTGCATCTGCCATCTGTTAACCTAGGCACATAAAATATCGAAATCCTTTTATACTCTCTGCAACGTCCCTCAGAACTTACTGCTTCTCATAGCTGAGCTCATCCACCTTTTAGGGATGAATCCTGGAACCGCTGCCCAGGCTGGGGAGGCCCTATGCGGCAAGCAATCAAACGTGCTCGCACCAGCCCCAAGGACAACTCATCATTACGAAGGTCTCCAAACCTGCCCACTAAGGACAGCATCACTTTCATGCTTACCTTCATTATTTCTCAAAGTGAAATGGAGAAGCACAGCTCTGAGAAATACTCATATATGTCATAACCGCCAATAAATAGGAATATGAATAGCATTAATGTCTAGATGAATAACATACATGAACATTTCTAGCTTATTTTAAAAACCTCTCACGTTGTGGTTTGTCTGGCTTCTAAGTTTTATGAACATGAAGTGAGAGAAAGGAATGGACTTGTACTCTGATACTTATTAAATGTAAAACACAGAAGCAGTCCTGGCAGTAGAGAATGGCATAGAAAGCCTCTTCCACTGATTTCCAAGTACCCTAATCACCTAATTCCTAAAGCACTTAATTTAGAGGAGGTGGGTTGAAATTCTCTCAGGAGAAGAAAAGCATTTCACCAAAATCTCGCTTCCAGTGTAAGCACTTTCTTTAATCACTGTGTTCACGAAGTGACATTTAAGATAAACCACCCTGCTCTGCATTCCCCCTGTTAGACAGCAAAACCTGTAAAAGCTAGAGGTTCATCTCACCATCAGTTAGCCTCATTTCTGGCTCCCCCAGCAGGCTTCCCTGCATTTCAACAGCTACATCTCCCCTCTGCACCCAGAGCATCAGGATACCAATTTTCAGTGGCTCCTGTTGCAACAATTCATCTTTCTGGACTTTCAGGGGGGCTGGAGGTGAGGGGGCGGGTGGCAATACTCGTGACACCTCCATGTTATGTTTTTTCCAAGCATCAGCTAGGAAGACAACCACAACAATGGAGGGCTTCCAGAAACCTGGCACTCATCTTCCAACTCATCAACTTTATTAATGAGCTTCCCCTGCAGCTCTTTAATTCATAAGGTCTAACCCTGAACACAGGAGATCCTCCAAGGCTGAGCAGCAGCCTCCTCTCATTAGGAAGAACAGCCCCACAACTACCAGCTACTTCTTGCCAGACCTGCAGAGGGTCTGTGGTCGTCGCGTGGCACTGAACATCAGCACACTCCCTAGCCTCATGAAGTCAAACATAACAAGAAAGAGGTTACCACCTCCGCTAATATAATTAGAGACACTTAACACTTCTCCCAAGGGGATCCAGCAGCAAGGAGCGGTCAGTGACTTCATCAGATCAAGAGTAACAAGCTATGCAGTGAAAGGCAGCAGCTTTCCTGCCATTCTGGTGGCATCACTAGGACCACCAGTGGGTGGGAAACTGCAGTCTTCAAGTAAACCTGGGAGCTCTCATCACTTACAGCTCCTCAGGAGAAAAACTCCATGTTTGGCTTGGAACCATAACTGTGTATCACTTGGTAACAGGGTGAAAAACTCCAGCGAAGGGTTTCTCCACAGCAATCCTAGGCAGTAGGTCAAAAATCCCTACTGATTCTGGCAAAATATTACGTTTGGTCTTGCTGCATTTTGGTGAGTAAAAACAAAATCTGTGCATTACGTCAAAGGATAAGGACTCAAAGCAAATTCCAAATGTTACCCTGCTACTTTTCATGAGACTCTCTGTTACGTACGTGATTAAGCGGAACCCAGATTCACAGCACAAAGACCAGGGAAAAGAAATGGCATTAAATTAATCTTAGCATAGGAGAGAGCATTGACATTAAAGGCCAGAACTGACATAAGTGATGAAATATATCTATTCATGGGAGATATAGGGTTTACCTCCTAAGTAATCAGGCATAAAAACCTGCATAAAGACAGGTAACAGAGAGATATGACAATTTGTAGAACCTTCTATCGTCAACCACAGCACTTTGTCTCTTTCCAAACAGAACTCGGGGAAAAGCCTGCTTCTATCAACTTTCCAGAATAATCTATTAACCAATGAGATGAAGACAGGCACCCGTATTTCTTTTCTTCCTATTCACTGAATGTTCCACTTTAATTGAAGACCTCTTGGATAAAATAGAAGTTTGAAGTTTGTCATTGAAATTAAACTACATTTCAGCTATAGGTCACAAAGAATGGATGATTAAACTAGTACTTAATTTCAAGCTATGCTATAAACCTCTTCACATTATCAGAAAATGAGCATACTTTAAAAAAAGTTGCTTTTCACTAAGTAACATTGTATGCAGTTTTCTAAAAATTGAGTCTCTAGAGAAGTTAAACTTTACCTCCCTATTTCTCCACTATATGAAAATTAAACCTGCAATTTTTATGACGGTATCTGAATTTGTGTATCTGCAATTTTGCACCATTCAGGTAAAAGTAATCATCAAAAAGAAATAAATATGTAACATGTTTGTCCCAAGAGCGAAGCCACCCAGTCATCCCCAGCTGCCAGCCACATGCCCCCATGCTGTCCTCCTCCCCCGCGTGGCCCAGAGAGGGGAGGCATGGTTAGTGCCCAGGCTCAAAGTAACCCTGCAGGGAGGAAAAAAAGGGATGGGAGCACGTTTGCCTCTCTCAACACCCAAGAGTGTTTGCTTAGAGCTGTCTACTCCAACACAGCACAACGGTTTCTTTATCAGAGATGCATAAGCAGTTTTAACATACCTACCTACCCACCCAATGTTTATCTCGGCAGACATCTTTCTGGCATATAACCTTTGAGACTCTCATTCCTAGTCTCGCCACAAGCAATCCCCCACGAACAATTACATTTAGAGACACATGTGATTTATGTTGGAGGTAGACCTGAGTAGGAAAAAAAAAAATTTATAGACTACTTCTGAAAAACTTCAGATAGAAGCAAAAAAACCCTAACCCAGCACAGCAAACAACCACCAAAACCTGTTCCAAGAATTAGTACCAAACTTTTCTTTAATATATAGTTCAGATACAGTTTAGACAACTCAGGAGAGATACATGTCTTAGTAATACAAACAATTTTGAGGGTAGCTTCATAGAAGCTGGAAGAGTTTGTTGACCTAGCAAGTACAGAGAAAATTACTTGCATGTCACCTACAGCCTGCATTTCATCCATGGAGCACAGGCTTCACAGAGGCTCTTTACTCCCTCATCCAAAATGCAGAAACAGAAATTAAGTTCATCAGAGGTCCTTGTAGGACAAGAAATATCTGATTTAAATGGTCAAATGCTTTCAAAATAAACAACAAATAGACAGAAACATTTCAGGGGAGGGAAATGGTAGCTTTGGGGCACAAAATAAATGAAGGCGCAGCAGTTGGCAGGTGTACACAAGAGACAGAGATCCAAGTACAAGATATGGCAGAGAAGTCTATACAGAGTCAGTAGGAGAATGATTTTTCTAGACATTTCAAAGACCAGAACAGATCATCCTCCAGTTTGGAATCTCTTGATTACATGACCCAGTTAAAGCCTGGCTCCTGCTCCCTAAAACTCCAGCAATAGAGGCTGAAACTTGCTATGCCGCAAGGCCAGCAAGCTGCAAGGGAAGCCCAGGGCTCAGCCTGCACTACTCTTCCCAGCCTGGAAGGCAGAGCCAGAGGCAGACACAGATTCTCCTTCCACCTTTGTAATCACAAAAAGTGAGGCAATCGCAAAGGATGCAAGTCTAGACCCCTAAAATGAGGAAGGGCCCCTCAGTTACAATGCACATGTTGAGGGAATCTATCATCTGATGAATTCAGAATGCAACTTCTCAGATGGGGCAGGCAGAACAGTACTGCAGCACCATCAGTAACTGTGGAGCAGTAATGGTTGAACACTGTCCAGACATAACCACTTGTTATTTACAAAAAATAATTCTCTTCCTCCTGGAAAGCAGCAATTGCTTTCTTTTGCTTTAGAAAAAGCAGGATATTAGACAAGCTAAAACTATGTTAATGTAGTAATGGAACAGTTATGGTTTAATTGCTACACCAAGAAACACAGAAGAAGGTTCCTAAAGCAGCGTTATTTCTGCTGTGCTCTTGTATAATTTTACACTCCTGCTTGCCTCTTGCACGTAACCTGATGCATGGTAGGTTAGGCTAGTATCAGTACCACTGAATGCACACAGAGCCATAAAAGAGGCACACAGGGAACCTGAATCAGTTTTGCCGTGGGACACTTAACTTCAATATTCCTTGAATCGTGATTTTTAACTGTGTAACCTTAAAGTTGCATTAGTGCAATTTCCTGCATTGAAATATGTAGTCATTTTACACAGCTTTACATGTCTTCTTGTAAACATCATCATTTTTATCATTCCTCAGGCAACTCATCCCTCCCAGCCTTCAAGCATCAACATCTAACAATAAGCACTGTTTTTGACAGGCTGCTTTGTTCCTTGTTCAGATTTATCATTACACGAACACTTAGCCCCAAGGCACCATCTCAGCCACATATCCATTTACTTATGGTCTACAAAAACTTGTAAAGCCTTGCCTGACATGCAAGGGAACGTAGCAATTGTTTCACGTAAGTTCAAGGGAGGAAAAGAGAACTCATTTCTTTCATTTCTTTAGTCGTGATCTACAACTTGCATCAAACATTTTATATGTGTTAAGACTAGAGTTGCTATAATTAGTGTCATAAATTTAAAAGGGTTGTATCATACTTATGAACATAGATTGTAATCTGTGATTATACTTGCACATGATAAAAAATTAAATTTCTAATAGATGTTTCTTAACATGTTAGACATTGCCAACAATAACACCTGGGCATCACAAACTTGCATTTACAAATGTACTTAGAGGTTTTTCAGAAGATGAAGCTTAACTGAAGGGTAAATAAATAAAGGTCTTCTTTCCCTTCATCATCCTATTGTGCTCATCTTTTGGAAACTTACATTTCTCATCTTGAGTGGAACAGACCCACTGAAATACACAGGAATGCAGACTGGGGCCCTAACACATGATGTCTATGAGGTGGGTTTTTTAATGTTTATGCATAATTTGAGGGGGAAAAAGAAAGAGTGAAAGAGCAGGGAATAACCCAGCCATAACACACCTGGCATTGGGAGAGTACTGGGTAAAAATATGATAGAATTTTTTCACCAAAGCTTTCACTGGAAAATATCATCACGTTGACATCCTTCTAGTACCATAAAACTAACTGCCCTTTAAATTGGCACAATTCATCAGGAGAAGTAGGGATTGTGTATGAGATGGTGTAGCAAGGATAGAGCTGTTACTTTACAGATACATAGGAGTTTCATAGATTTTCTCATCTGTTTCCTGTCCATCAGCTCACACGACATTGCCATGACCTGCTAAGGAAAAGCCTAGCAGTCCTAGAGGTGTATCTCAGTTCATCACATACATATTCTGTCACAAAAGGCACAGCATGCTACACAAAACCATTAACAGTCGCTCTTGTCCAGTTAGATTAAGTCCAGAAGTTACTCCACAGTGAGTTCAAGTTTACTGTACAGTGCGTGTATACATTTATATATATATATACGTGTGTGTGTGTGTGTCAGTTTATGCAGTGCCTTTTTCACAACACACTTTACAGAGCAGTAATATCTATTTATTGTTGAATAAATCACTGGATTTTAATGCAGTGACATACCAATAGGCCAAGAGAAGAGTATTTTTACAAGAAAAAAAGTATTTCTGAAAATATTGCCCTTCGGGTGTAAACCACACAAGCAGCAGAGGGAGACTCTCTGGAGGAGTTCACTCAAACGAGATTTAATGGGATGGAGTAATCTATCACAGAGAACACGAAAAAGCACAATGGGGCAAAGACAGACCTTTGGAAGCAACATAAAATAGTTCAGCCAGCTGAATTGTGATACTAATATAACCTAATAATCCTTTTCCATGCACACTTCATTCACACCTTGCCCCACGTTATTGAAGCCTTCACCTTCCCAGCTCCCGTCACTCCCCCACTACAGAAATACCTCAGCAAGAAATATGTTGCAGCTCATCTTGTCCCATCTCTTGGGTCATACCACTGCCACCTTCAAATACTTCGACTTGCCTCATTATCGTCATTAAGATAAAGTTGTTACTTCTCAGAGACAGAGATGCAAGTGGGAAATCAGAGACGAGCACGCCTGCCCCATCTCCCTGCCCCCTGAGCTGGCTGCCTCTGGGCTCTCACCTCGGTAGCCAGCTTGGCGGCAAAATGCTCCCATCCTGTGCCAAGACCGAACACAGCTAGGACATGCAAGATGGCCGGCTGCAGGCCTGGGAGGCAAGGGAATATGTTGCAGGCATGCCAAACAATAGCTCTTTTTTTGTGGCGGAGCCTCCAGAGACCACCTCAAAGTGAATCAGAGGCACTGACTGGATCTAGACTGTCTAGCTGGTTTTCCTCCAATTTTTATAACTTGTTTAGCTTGTTTTGTCCACATACAATCATTACTTATTTATTATATACAGACTGTCAAATATGGGGCCTTTGTGGATAAAAAAGGGTTTTGTACTGCTGACTGAATAAAGTTTCTCTTCCTTTCAAGTTGGTTGTGGTTGGAAGAAATATCCACAAAAAGTGTACTGTGTTTGGGGAAATAAATTCAACTGATTCTCTATTCCAATACAGCTAGAAAGTTTTTCCAAGGTTCTTTTTACACAGGCATTTTATTATTTTCAGTTTAGTTCAAAAGTGGAGGCCATTATTTGCTGAGGAATTCCCTTCATAATTTGAATTCAAATAATCTAATAGATCTGAAGAATAAATAATGGTGGCTACAACTTAGGGTACCTAAAGAAGAAAGTCTGCAGCAGAACCAGCAAAACAGGATGTTAATAAACAGCCAAGAGAGTGGAGCTTGAGCAGCCCCGGGAAGCTGCCCATGCTACTGCTGCACTGCTCAGATGGGAACCATCTCGCCATCCACAGACATGGTACTCCGATAATGCTGGAGCATCTTTTGTAGCCTGTCAACAAAGCTAGCAGTACCTGGCCTATGAAGTTAAAAATATCGCTGCCCTGAAACAAATGACTTAATTCCTTGGCTTTTTTGAAATGCAAAAGCAGGAGGTTTGTTCTTAATGACCAATCTTCAGTACCAAGAGAGTTTGTCCAAAGGGTGACTCACTAGTTGCTTTTTTGAAAGCATCAAGATAGAAATTCAGAATATTAACTTAATAACTTTGTTTACTGAACTCTGGTATAGGGTTTGTGAAGTGGATTTTTTGTTCTCTAGCTTTACTGATTTTTTGTGTTTTGAAATACTAGAATATCTGTTAAACAATTCATTTGTACCTTGTTCTACTAGTAATCAGCTCTACCTACATCATCCTTGAAAGGTTCTTATGACAAGTTGCTGATCACTAGTCCAACAATATCCAAAGGGGGATAGGGTAACACCTAAGAAATTATGACTTCAGCATCATTGCAATCTCCATACACTCATTCATAAGACTGCATAAGACAAAACTAGTTTTCTATAACACCCAACTGTGTTTACACCATAAATTTTACCTGGAGGGCCAATGCGGGGAAATCCATCTATGCATTATTTTTTTACTGCACATATCAAGTGGATTTTAAAGAGGCAATAATGCTAGTGGGGATATTTACAGTTTTTATTTTCCTTAACTAAGGTATAAAAAAAACAGTGGCAATTTTACTCCTTCTTCCCAGTCTCCCTGTATGATAATTTAGTTACTATTGTGCTTCAAATGACATAATAAAAAAATAACTGAAGGCCACAAAAATTATTTTAAATCGCTCCCCTTTTCTTCCTCTGCCACTTTTATTCTTTCCTCCTTGTCTATCACATTTCCTATGTGCTAGTTTCTCACTTTGGCTGAAATTAAATTTTTCCTTAAAAATAAATTCCTCTCATAAGCCTTTTAGTCCCAGGCTACTATCATGGGAAAATGACTGCAAATGAACTGAACAAAACTGTATCACCATAGACCCTATGTCTGATTTGACCTCTCTCTTTTTGGAGATGGACAAAATCTTGCAAACCACATCTCCACGAACTAAATCTCATTTTTTCTACTTAGCTTTTTGTCAGAGTGATATTCTGATATATTATCTAGCTAAAAAACTATTTGATAACCAAATCCTAGCTTTGCTCAGACACTATTTCCCAATAAAATACATTTACATCTTACTTTTTTTTTAAGTTAGTATTATTTTTAAAAAGCACATACAGCTGATCAAACATAAACCTTAATGTGGAAATAATTTTTAAAATTCTTGGTTAATGATGATTGAATTTTATTTCCTGAAGTCTCAGCAATAAGAGAAAACACCATATATTTCACAGACCTTAATACAAAAATACCCATCCTAAGAGTGATCCTCACATCAGGGTCCACTATGTCAACTAATACATTATCAATTCAGGTGACTCTTTGGGCACAATATCTAAGTATCATTTCAAAATCTGATGCCTCAGACTATTACTTTTACTAATATATATATATATTTCAGTATGTTATAAATGTTTCACAATTGAAACAGTAATTTTACAGCAAGTAACATTACCCTCAACTAACAAATTATTTTTATTTCGGTGAATCACAAAATAAATAATGATTGTACAAAATAACGATGTTTGTACTATGCTCACCATTGGCTGTTGAAAAGCATGGAGGTACACACACTTCATTCATTTCTCTCTTTGATGTTGGTTTTAGTGTCTGTGGGCATCAGTGCAGGAAAATGAGAAGCATCTGCAGAGCAGGAACACCCACTCTCTGCTGCTGCTTCTCTTCTTGACTTCTTACAATTTAAAAGAAATGTGCCAGCTTCACTCACTCTTTTACTTGTCATGACCTGGGCAAGGAAGGCCTAGTAAGACTGCCCTCATATGACAATAAAGTAGTTAACGGGAAAATGGAACTCATTTTCCTGGACACTTTCAGTGTATGCTGGTGAGAACAGAGGACAAGAGACAAAACAGGCTGTGTGCAATTCAAGTGACGTCCATTCACCAGCGCTGGTATTCACTCAACAGAAAATCCCTTTTTCCCATCCTGCCATTTTCCCCTTTCCCCTCCTTCCTGCACATACATGTAACACCCCCAAGGCCAAGATAAAAGGCATAACCAACCCCTTCCTTCATAGACATCAGAGAAACCAGGAATATCAGCGCGGAATTGTCTCCGAGATGTGCCTCACTTGACTATCACCTGCATTAAGAAAAAAAACAATAACAAAAACAAAAAAAACCCCCACCAAAACCAGGAAAGATCCTATTTAAGAAAACTCTAGATTGCACCAGTTGAAGCATACAGTTATTTCATCTCTGGATGAGGAGAGGTGTGAGTGATGACCAGTAACTTGCTAATGAGATAGGGGAAGCCACAAAGTCGCAACATGCTAAGAGCTCCTCTGGGAGCCCGCAGCTAGCAGAAAGACAAAGTGCCAAGGAAATAAAATACGAAGGTGAAACTTAAAACCTACTTAAGTCGTAGAACAGACATAATTCACTCATTATCCAGAACTACCTAATTTTCTAGGCACTAAAACTCAATAGGTGACCCCTTACTTATGTTTCTAGGAAAAGTTCCCTGTATATTAACCTTAATTACCCACACATATGCTTATGGCAGATAGGCATGTGCTGATCAGCTGTGCTCCAAGACATGTAGACTCCAGCAAACAGCTTAAGTCATTTAAAAATGCTGAAAAATGAGATGTGGCCAAGACTGCAGTAGTGGCAGCAATGATGGAATCACATGTAAGCATTTTACACTTTCAATCAGTGGATAAGCATTTTAAAAGCAAGAACTGTCTCGGAAACAGGGACCAGACAGCTAAACACTCCAATCCGTACCTTGGAGCCTGGCTCCACCTTTGCTCCATGACTGTTGCGTTCTTGGCTATGGAGTGGCCCCAACTCAGCTTAAAGATCAGACAGTGCTTACAACTTGACTTGCCATTCTACCAGATGATCACACAAGACATGGCAGGCAGGCATTCATGCAAGTTAAGCCATATGGATCCCTCTCCTGAGGTATGTGCGCTCCTTATACAGTTGACATACCAAGGCAAACACCTAAGGCAAGCAGGCAGGACTGCCCGTTGCATGTCTCCAGGGAATGCAGGTAGTTATGCTGGGCTGGATTGGCATGGATCACCCTCCTGGAAAAGACATCTAAAATTTTGGTGAGGCAGTGCCTAGATGAGACACCTAAATAAGGGACTAGATCCCATCCCGCGGGTTGCCCATGCAGCCTCAGGAGAGCCAAGTCATAACAGCTGTGCCTCATATTTTAAGTTTTAGCTATTTTAACATCTGGAACAGATGTTAGTGTTATTTATCCCTGCTCACACAAAATTAATGTGTGCTATATCATAACAGTCTTATGGGGAAATAATTTTTTTTAATATATATTATTAAACATAGAACAAAGCTGAGGGCCTCTGAAATACTTTAGCCACAGAAACTGACTGCTTGCATTCTTTTCTAGGTCACTAAGAATAATAATTAAGAATCCCATAAACATAAAACATTGATTTTTTTGACTGCAGATTTTTGACTGAGTTTTCAGAGATAAAGCATACAATTAGTTAACTGAACCAGGATTTTTAAATTTCTACTGATAATGAGATACATAACTACAAAATGCGGTGAAAAGAGGAGAGTAAAACTGTTTAGTTTTTTCATTCCCCCCCTAAAAAAATACAACCCAAAACTTACTTTTACTGGTGGACATAATCTGTAACAGGACTAGTGAGGCAATGCAGTCACATCAAAATAACTGTTCTTGCCTTCATACCTGAATTTCAGGTTTTGTGTTGAATATGTCATTTATAGACATTGATCTTAAAATCAAACAAACAAAAAACCTCACCTAAATAAGAAGAAAAAACAAGAAAACACTTTCCAAAATTCTCATTTTTTAACCTTTTGTTCACATGCTTAGGTGTGTAACTCGCTTTTAATCACTGCCTGAACTAGTTCATCACATACCTAATTTACACATGGTAGAGAAACCAGCTTATTAACAACGCCTTTCGCATGGCAGCCAACCACAAACCCTTCCTAATATGCAACTCAGCTACTACATAATAGTTTTTTAAATAAGGAACTAACACGAAATTCTAAAGCGTCAAAACAACTTCAAAAAGGATTAGCTATTATAAAAGCTAATCTGTTAACAATAAATTGTTGGTTGGGTTTTTTGGTTTTTTTTTTTAAATCTCACCATTGAACTCAACTAATACAAAAGACTCCCACATGCTGCTTCAGGTAACGTCCAGATCTCCTCCTTCATTTGCTGGGAAAACCACAATTACATAGTGCCTGTTAGGCCTATATTTAGCTTCAAAGGAGGATGAGATCCTAGTGGTGGGCATTATTGCACCTGCCTTCTCCATACCTAGTGCAGACACCTAAGGTCATTTTACAACAAGGGAGGAAACAACATGTGAAGGGCAGAACCCGCAGACACCAGCATGTTCAGTGGACACGAGTCTAAGCCAGCAGACAGGAAACAAGGGGAGGAGGAGCTTACATCAGCCTTTTCTCCGTGCACACCAGCTATTTCACCTGCAACAATGGTTATTTCACCACTACCACAAAGCCCCAGACCACGAGCAGTGCAGGAGGCAGGTTCAAATAACCTTCTCTGCGAGGTCAAGCCCGAACCCACAGCCCAAACCAACCAGACGAAGGTTTCACCAACATGCCGTGGGAAATGCTGAGACAAGGTCTCTTGGTGAACTAATTACACTCTGCATCAAATAACGACATACTTCTTGAGAGAAGGAGAGAGAAGAGTGACGCTGCAAACCTAGTGGTTTCCAACATCTACCCAAGAAGGAGGCCTTGCTTTCAATTTCTGCTAATAGTTGTTTATAAAACACCTTAAAAAGCCCTCATCCTGCAAATTTATAAGTGAATATTCCTGTTAAATTCACATAAATTGGGAATGTGAATGATGGCTGAAGGACAAAAAAAAATACCGAGGAAGCATTTCCCCCATACAATGGTTATTTGCAACAACTTTATCTGCAGCTTATTGAGAGCAAATCATAGAGGAGAGATGAAGAAGTTTTGTCCAAAGTACAGATAAAACCAGGCTTTTGCTAAAAAACATTGTTAGAAAATAAAATGAGCTCTAGCTTCATCTCCTGTTGAATCTCCTTTACTCTGCTGGTAGACTTTCTATATCCTTAATGCAAGTGAGGAAACACTGCAGGTCCACTGAGCCTCAGGAACTGCATTGATGAGGCATAAGCTCACTGCAGGATGTTAATATGTTTATTCCATTTTTATTTATTTTATACTGCAATCTTTTATATCTACTTATATTTATTTACAAGTGTTTTTCAAATCTAAAGCTTAATAAATTACAAATATTAGTATCCTTATATTAAATACATGCTTAAACGCAACAAATAAGAACCCTAGCACTGGCAAATGCAGATCAGTTACAGTAATTAAAGTACACTGTTAGCAACAATGGAAAATACCATTCATGCACTTGTCCTGGTTTTGGCTGGGATAGAGTTAATTTTCTTTCTAATAGCTGGTATAGTGTTACATTTTGGGTTCAGTATAAGAATAATGTTGATAACACACTGATGTTTTCAGTTGTTGCTAAGTAATGTTTAGTCTAAAGTCAAGGTTTTTTGGCTTCTGATGCCCAGCCAGCAAGAAGACTGGAGGGGCACAAGAAATTGGAAGGGGACACAGCCAGGACAGCTGACCCAGACTGGCCAAAGGGATATTCCATACCATGTGATGTCATGCCCAGCATATAAACTGAGGAGAGTTGGCCTGGGAGGGACTACTGCTCAGGAACTAACTGGGCATCGGTCAGAGAGTGGTGAGCAATTGCATAGCGCATCACTTGTTTTGTATATTCCAATCNGGGGGAGGGGAGTGAGCGAGCAGCTGTGTGGTGCTTAGTTACCAGCTGGGGTTAAACCACAACAGCACTTCAGTGAAACACAGCTCTGTTTTCTATGTTAAAAGACAGACAAATATACAGGACCAGTCCTCAAAAGATGATGAATAGCTCAGCTCCATTTATGTCACCTGTCAGACTCAGAGTCTGGCCCAGGCAATTTGACTCAGGAAAATTAAAATGTGTATAATATTTGAACAGGCAGATGCAAGGTGTAATTTTATCCAGTAAATGGTATTCACCTCCTAGTTTTCTCAATCAAAACATGTATTTTTTTGTTACAGTCCAAGGTTTAAAGGGTAAAAAATTCTCCTTTCTTGCAATAGCAGAGTGAATCCTGCTGATTAACATAGATAATGTTTGGGTCTTTTCCAGGGAACCAGCCATGTTGTTGCAACTCTGCTCTCCTGAGATGCTCAGCATCAACCAGCTTCGCCACAGAACACCAAAGGTGCCAAAAATCCCTAAAAATCACTGATAAAACTCTCACCATCCCCAGGGATTCATGATGAGAACTGACCTCAATTCAGAGACATCTTAAGAAAAATTTGGAGAAGTTTCAGCCACTCAGTCCTTGATGCACAGAATTATTTAATGTTTTTAATTTAAGTATGCTTTTACTTCACTTAGTGAACACTTCATATGACCTCAACTTCTGCTACATGATTTTAGTCTGCTGGCAGGCTAGCATCAGATAAGACATAATCAAGTGTTAATGATTATTTTATTATTTTTTTTCTATTGTTTAAAATATTTTCACGCTACTGTCTTTTTCTCAGTAACAGAATAATTGCTAGTCCTTGTGATTCATCGAAATAGATAGCACTTGCTATATGAGATGAGCACTAAACACTAGATGTCTATCTCTGAAAGCAAAACAAATCCAAAATCCCAATTCAGTGTGTTGTTTAAAATTGTTTTCTTCGCTTTAAAGAAGGTGGAGGAGACTAAAATTTATGTTCTTAAACACTTGCTAAATTGGGCTTACCTGGTAAAATTTACTATCTTTACTATCAGAACCATTACTGTCATCAGTAAAAGCACAACTGAGATCTCAAACTACCGCCTTCAGTTAACTGTGCCAAAATATAGGCAACTAGTGATCCATTTAAAATATTTCAGAAGTGCATCTAAAAAAGCTGTGCCATTGCTAGGGAGCCTTTTTACATGAAGATATATGGGAATCATGAAACTTCATGCCATCTTTTTTCATCCATTAGCTGAAGCTTTTTTTCCCTTTCCTGGAGATGAGATAAGCAGCCGCCTATGTGGAGGGGGCTGTTGGCACAGACTACAAGAAGATGCTACAGTTGATGCACACGATTGAACCGATACTGCTATTTCTGCCCCCCCAACTCCTTTTTTAGGGGACATTTTTCTGAAATTGTTTTGCAACACCAAGTCAGCAAGATGTAAACATGAATAGCTGGTATCTATATTCCAATTAAGTCATTAATAACATGAACTAGGTATCAACCCAGTCATGAAATACTTTCTGAAACTTAAGAGCACATGTGTCTCTATATACTATGTTAACATATCTTTAACAGTTGCATCAGGAATTTTTACTGAATTCTGCTGTTGTAGTGATACTATTCATATTTTAAAATAATGTAGCCCCAGATGTAGATACAGACATAGACATAGATATGTAGCCCCAGCCTTCCAAGCATCACATGAGATCACCAAATCTGATCAAACACTTCCAACAAAGTACAAAGCACTTTGCTTTAACTTTAAATCTTGTGCTTTCTTGAAAGGCTTATTCTGAAATATCAACTAATCAGAGGCTTTCCTCTTCAAAAAGTAAAATAGCTGCTGTCCACCATCGTCTGAACTTTTTTAACTGCTCCCCGTACTCACATATATAACAGATAGAAATATGTGCGTCCTATAAGCCTAGCACCAATTATAGGAAATACTGAATTGTACTTAAATGAAAGTTAAAAGTTATTACTTTATTTACAAGCAAGTTTTAACCCTTTGCATTAGAAATAAAAGTGCATGTAAATAATTATAAACAATGTTCATTCAATAAGAATGGTCAGCTCCTAAGAACAAAACATGAGAATGCCTAAAGCCTAAAACAAAGAGTGGATTAGACTTGCTGAATGACCTGAGGGTTTATTGAAGGCACAGAGCAGTAATGACACCTAACAGTATCTATAGTATTTTACTGGCCCCCTAAATGTCTGAGCAAAGAAAATCCAATGCAAGAAAGAATATGACAGCTTGGATCCCTCTCTACTTCTCTCTCTCCCAAAAAAACACATGCACACTCACTCACTGATTACTTTCTAATCTCGTCCTCGTAACCAGAAGGAAAACCTGCAGATGGGAAGATCACTGCAGCCATGTTAAGCAGAGGGGCTCAGAGTTGGCTGGGTTTCTTTCTTTTTCTGAAGAAATTCTCCTCCAGTTCCTCTCCCCGCCTCCTTTTTATTGCCAGCAACCTCTTTCAAGTCCTTGTTTGGATACTTCTCCTCAATGTTTTTCCTTATGCCCTCCAGACTGTGACCAAAGGCCCTGCTGCATCCCCTTTGTAGGCAGGAGTCATTGTTCCTTTCTGCTGCTGACAGCAATGTCTAGGGATGCTTCTGCAGTGCTGAGAAGGCAGCAGGAGAGAGGAGAGTACCCACTACTATAAAAAAAAAAAAGCTGAAAAATAATGCATGTTTTAGATACCATTACTGTTTTTCCCCTAGTCTTGCTGTACTTACTCATAAATGTCAGCAATACTGTCACCACGTAACCTCTGAAAATGGTCTATAGAGCAAGATCTTCTGCTAAAGCCAAGGACAGTGTAAATCATAATTTAAAAAAAAAAAATGCTGCTTCTCTGGATGCATCCTATCTGTTGGCACATTCAAAAAGCAGATTTTTAAACATAGCCTTAAAAAGTCCATTTTTGCTCCTGCTTCTTGCTGTGCCTTTGCCTGCTGTCATACAGCAGCTCCCTAATCTCACACTCAAAGCTGGTCTGTGGTACTGGCGCTCGGCTCAAGAGGAGGCGGCTTGGCAAGCAGTCGGCCTTGCTGCTGAAACTGGGGTAGCTCCCTAGCGAGAACAGAAGAGAACAAAGGAGCCTGTAATGCTACAAGAGGACTACAAGGAAACACAGGAAGGAGCTCATTCTTGTTTGGAAACAACAAAAAAAACCCAACAAAACAAACCAAACAAAAAAAGATTTCCCATCAAAACACTGAATTAACATCACTAAGCAGTTTCTTTGTTGCAGCATAGCAGAGCAGCAACACAGACCCCAAGAGATGCACACAATACAGTATCTTGCACAAAAACCAAATACATAAAACTTACCAGGGCTACTTTGTGCTTCTTTTGACAACAGAAAATTAACAAGTAGTGCTACCAATTAGACTTTCAAAGGAGCATAAATAATTCGTGTCCAAATTCCATAAAGTTACGATGAAGTTAACTGCTTTACTTCTCCTGAGGCTTCTCTAACCTACACAGTTATTCAAAAACTTACTGGAGCTTAGACAAATCATTAAGATAAATGAGGGCCGGATTCAGAAACACTCAGGAAAAATTAAAACCATTAACATATTTAGCTCTACCTTGATATACCGAAAACAAATTACTGCTGAAATTCATAGCTGATGTGGAAGCTCTGCATATTGTGTACTCACATGTCAGGGCTTTGGCAGGCAGAAGGTGCACCAGAAAGCCGTCGCTGCCCACATCACCTATTAATCAACCAGATTCATATGAGAAGAAGAAACCATCCACCGAGATGCAAAGTTCCTGAGGCTGCATTTTGTCGTCTTCCTCAGCAAAAGAGGATGAATAACTCTGTAAAAACCTGACGTTCCCCCTCCTGTTTCTACCACCACCATTAGGACTTTGTGAATGAAGACTCAGTGTGTATAGATTTAATCTGCACTGGGCATTTGCTTTATTTCTCTGACTGTTCTTACAAAGCAGACACAGTGAAAGTGACTGCTGACTCCTCTGTCTGGGCATTAGCACCGAGGCACCAGCGACCAGGTCAACAGACACAAGTTATGCACCAACAAACTATTATGCCACTTCAGTGAGAGGCCACTTAAACTGCATCTGCTAATCCCATGGTTTTGCATGCCTGACCGAGACAAAGCAGGCAAGGCTGCACCTAAATACCCTCTTTCCCTTTAGATATAAAGGGGACTTTCCTGTCTAACCCCAGGGATTGGAGTCCGTTGTGCAGTTTCATTTGATGCTCTCTTGTTTTTCCTACTGAGAAAATCAGTGCTTACAATGTGCCAAATACACTTCCCCCATGCATAAGTACAAGGGAGATTAAAACTAAAATGGTCAAAATATTCTCTCATCCCCATTGAATAAGGGCTTCCAGTGCTGCACAGAAAGCACTGCTGGTGAGGGTGAGTTCCCCTGCACTCCCTCCCCTGGACATTCCTGACAGTTAGGATATATTAAACATTTTAAATTATTAAAATCTCCAGGTACCCTGCGGACAATCCATGCTGCCTCCATACCTCATAGGTCATACCCTCAAAATCCGTAGCAAATGCCAGTAACTTCTCAATGAAGATATTCCAAATATCCAATAAAAATGAAAGATTGTGGAATGGCATCCAGAATGCTCCTTGTCCTCAGGGAGGCAAGGTCAGCACGGGCCTTCCCTCACTAAACACACTGTGCTTTCATAACTCTCATTTATGCAGACTATATGAAATCAGCTGCTTACTCGATTTAAAACCCACATTTCTTCTTAACCAAAAACATAAGTGAGGGAGAGACAGAAAAAGGTCTTAACAGCAAATGATAAAAGCACTCATAGATCACAATATATACACTTTTTGTTATTAAAATGCTCAGAGATTAAGAATTGAAATAACCTGTTACACTACAGACATCAATTAAGTGTCCAAACTCGGTTTCTATATGCTACACGGAAGCACACACTCACCAAGTACACTGTCCTAGTTTCCCTAGGATGCTTATATTCAGGGGATATCTATATTCACCTAAAGCAACACAATGAGACTATTTTAAAGTGCAGGGCTTTGGACAATTTTTAATAAGATTACTCAGTCACACTGTAACAAGGAATCGAAATAAAGGGAACTTGCAGCAAGCGGGAGCAGGGGCATGCACTTCAGGCATGAGGCTGTACGTACACACATGGCCGCGTACACGTGTCTGCGTATTAAACCTAATTTACACCAGATCCTACTCACATGAAGTAAATATACAAAATCCTTTAAGAATAACTTACTGTAGTTTCCAGTGGATAAGGCTGAGAAAGGTAAAGAAGTTTGTTCAACTGAGGTTCTTTCTATTTTCCTCTTCCTTACAAACCAATGTAACTCATACCTTGCCATGGAGGAAGTTTACAGAAGACAATTCCAAAGGGGAACAAAAAGACGGAGGGACAGAAGGGGCACCATTGTCCAGCTAGTGCCTCACGCTGGCACGAAGTCAGCAGCAGGAGCTGGGCACTGTCGTTACAGGATTAATCCTGGCTGCACCCCTCCACCATCCTCCCCTCCTGAAGCACACAGCCATGCACAGAGGGTAATCATGGGAGCAGGCACCAAAATATTAAAAAAATGGCATCAGTTCTATCACTGTATCACAGAGGCGGCTGAAACCCATCGTGCTAGTTTGTCAGACTTTGTGCATCTCAGATGAACTGATACACAGAAAGGGAGAGATGTGTTTACATGTCACCAATGCACTGGGGAGAGGGGAAGGCAAAGCCATCTCTAAAGAACAAGCCAGCAACAAGTGGTTAACGTACATTTGCAGTGTCAAGAACTGGAAGATGGAAATAACAGTGATGCAAGGTTTGGCACTGAGCAAAATTTAGCTGAATGGCTCATGGAAATAATATGCATGCATGCACACTTGCCATTTGTATCCCTGCACGGTTTGCGTGATCATCCTACTTCTAAAACATTTCTGTCTTTACTGAAACTTCTCCATAATCTAGGCTATCCTTACATAAACTGTAAATTTGTAGATGACTTTGTGCCTTCCAAACTATTATTTTCACTAGCTTCTTGAATTATAAGTCCATGCTTGCAGAAATTTATCATTTAAGAAGTTGTTTATTAATGAGAGGTCATCAAGGTTGATTAGTTAAAAAAAATTCAACAGTCCAGTTTAATTACATCAAGCACAGGAACTGAAGTGGCCTGAATGCATCTAAAATACTCTGGGGGCTCATAAATACAGTATAAGAAAATTCATAAAATCCTTAAATACTCATATGCATATGCTGTGCACACTGAATCACATTACTGTTATTTATTTGATAGTATCAATAAAATGGAGACAACAGAAGGAAAAGGCAGATGAGATAAATAAGCAGGGATGATGAGAAATCATTACATTTCTATTTCATCACTGTTATTGCATAAATTCTGTTTAATACATACAGTAGATTGGTCCATGTATCTACGTGAGCTGCCCTTTGATTATGAAGGTGACACCCCTTTTTCCACCCATACTGAGACAGCATCTGTTGGAAATATCTGGAGAAAAACTGTCAGACCCACCAGAGGGCTAACACTAGGAAAAGCAGGATCCCAAACCACAGGAGCAGTGCAGTTTAAAGCGTCATTGTCCAGTGGTACTGATTTCACCTAGGTGCCTGTACTAATGGATTATCATGGCATGCACGGCACTAGCAAAGTATTCTTCAGCCTTTTCTAGTGAAAAGTCGTCCATAAACTATAGATACATACTTCTGTGTAGAAAAACTGCTTGAGAAGCCAAAGAAATAGAGATTGTTTCAGCCTGCTTGAAGGGTTTAAGAAGCCAGACTCAAAATACAGCAGCTTGGTGCTTATCTTTTAGCAATTTCTGGGCAAAAAGCACAGGATGAAGGGATGGAAGAAAAGACCATAAAACAAAAACAGAGGCAGGAGGTAATATTTCAGACACAGATTCCCCAAATCACTACAGCCCCAAAAACACCAAAATGGTTGAGATATCAAAGTCCTGGGACTGGGAAAGACTGGTGCTCGTGTTGTTTTGGGGGCATGGGATAGAGGGGGTTTGTACATATACACATTGTACAACTGCCAACAGGATCCTGGCCAAATATGAAATTCAAACCAGTTATTTTTAACTGGAATACTATACATGACTGCAGAGACAGGGACTGGGAAAGTCTTAAACCTACCCAATTCAAGATGAGCACCCGCCAGGTGAATCCTTATTACCTATACATCACGGCTGCTTATATTCCCCACACTTCCTGACATACTTTTTTGAACAAGCACGCTAATAAAAGTATTACTTTCCTCCCACCCCCAGTGAAGACAAGCGAGCACATTGTCAGCAGGCTGCTATACAGGAATCTGCAGACTGGAAGGGGAAAAGAGGAGAAGCTGAAAACCACAGACTTAAAGCAATAGGGAAAAAGCAGATGTGAGCCTCTTGTGATGAAGGAAAGAGTAGTAAGAAGTTGCTTAAGACTGCACTAATTACCGCTGTGGTGGACTGGTAGTCTCAGAATGGCTATTCAAATCTGTTTCCTGAGCAGCTTTACAGTAAAGATAAATATCTAGTGGTAATCTATAAAAATGAGTGTCATAATTTTGTAGAAATTTGTTTTTAAAAGGTGTCTTAAAAGAATTTATTAAAAATGTGTAACAAACTCATTGAAAATGGGCGATAAAGCTGGTTTTGCAGCTAATTCCAATCTAGATTTCAGGTAGATGAGATATTATCTGGCCTTTGCTTGTCCGATAGCTCACTCCCACTAGAGCATATCAGAACCAATTGCATTATTTACACTCCCCAGTATGAATCAAAGTCCAAAATGTCTTCTGTAACAGAGGTAAAAGAAAAGAGCACAGACATGATCCATCACACAAGTGAAACACAATAAAGCTCCAAGCCTAGGCAGGACATATGTCTGCTGTGCTGCAACATGAAGCTTCCAAAGTCTTTGAAGACTGATGTGGTAATTCAATTTGATGAAAAGGACCATATTTAATTTCTTATACAGCAAAGTGAGTTTATATTTCAGTTTTGGTTTCTAAATGTTTAATCATGAAACATCTGAATCAGCAAAGCAAGGAGGATGGTTCTCTACATCAACATGTTTCCTTTTTTGTTTTGCATAATATTTAATAAGAAGCACATTTATGAATCCCCTGTGTGGAATTCAGTCTCTTTGTGGAATTCAGACCAGAAGTGAGGTAGAAATTGAGAAAGGTTTTAATGCAAAGGGATAAGCCATTCAAAGGATTCCCAGATATTTTTTTTCCCCATACGTGAATGGGCGGAACATCAAGCCGGGCAACACCCAAGACCCCCGCCTCTCCATCTGCAATGCAGGGCTGGCACAAAGGCACCTACAAAAGCTTCAAAGGTTGCAAGGGGCAGTGGGCACATTAGGCGACATCTCATCTTTGCATGTGTATGGGGACGGGAAGGGATGATGGCAACACAGATTTTTCAGTCCATACACTTCTTTTACAAGCACAATGTAAATAGATTACAAAAAGGTGTTTCTTTGGACCTTAAGTGCTATTTGGGAAATTAGCAATACTTCAAATGGTTCCTGTTGGCAAATAGTCCCACTACTTAATGAAATGCCCCTTTTTATTACCGTATGCCCACCAGATTACATACAACAAAGATGGGCAAAAAATTTTTAGCAGGTTTTTCCTGATCCAATTTTCTACAACATCACAGGCAAAAAAAAGGCAAACCACAATATCAATTATTTTGGAAAAAAAAGAATGATTTCTAACATACTAACAACATCAGCCTTAGCCAGTTAAGTATTACCTTTGACAACACCTCATAAAACTGCATAACTTTAAAATCTTTCTTAAATGCCAGAGAGCGGACACTGCAATAAATATTGATGGCAGGGGTGTGTTGCTATAGGGCAACATTTCTGGCTTGTCTATTAATACCATAAGACTAGATGGCCACACTTCAACACAGCTTTCTGAAACTCTTCTCGTGATATTCCTTTGGAGATCTGTACCCCGGAAAGGGTACAGGTAACTCATACTGAAATCTGCTGAATTTTCAGGCAGTAATAGTAGACATGCAACAACATCTCTGTTATTGATAGACAGTATAATTGTTTGTTTTGTTTTGTCAGGTATTTAATATGGTAGCAGCAGGAGATTTTGGACCACAGATGTTTATTTCAGTGGAATGTATACAAATACAGCCTAGAAGAGCAATAACCTTCTAAAATCAAGGTATTATTTTAAAGTTATCTGCACACATAAATTTGACAGTGTCCCATGCACAATATAGTCCTCCTGAAAATGTGCTTCCTGAAAAATGTGCATCTTGAAAATGCTTATATTTATAAGCTTAAAAAAAGTTACAATTAGTAACAATGCTAAACCCAGGAATTATTGAGAATTGTATCAAATCTCATTAAGAATGCTCTTAAATTTTATGCTGTTAGTTTACACTTACAGATGTACCCTTTCTGGTCTGCCAAGGAGCCTGAAGGGCACCAGATTTGTGTAAGAATATAGAAGCTAGCAAGTGAACTCATTTCTACTGAGCACCAGCTGTGCTGAAATGCTCTTGCTTGCTCTCTCTGCTACCCTCTAGTGAACAAGCAAAAATTAACGGTAGGATTCAAATGCCTTTGCATAAGGACAATGTTAATCAATTTGGTTTTCCAGTTTCAGCCTACAATACAGACCTCTCAATACCACTTTTGGCAATTATTTTTCCTGACTTTGTCACTCCATAATTTGAGATTTAAGACTGCAAACTGCGTTTAAAAAAACATTTTTATTCAAGAGGTAGTTGGACTAATTGACCTGTTGACCTTGAGGTCTTTCTCTTTCTAAATTCAGGACCATTTTCTTTTTCCTCCCAGTGATATGCATTGTTTAGCAGTTTAAAACTTTTTTTTTTTTTTTTAATTGTAACTTGCTTTGAACCATGGTAAGTGTTTTGCTCATGATGAGGGATTACTTGTCTTCCTTTTACAGGAATGCTGGGGATGGGAAATGCAGGGAAGAACTGAGCATGGGAGAAACTTACAGAATTCGCAGTATTTTGATATCCACCACCAGATACAAGAAATGGGTATTTCACTCTAACTGCTTAAGAAAAGCAACATTTAGGACATATTGTGAAGGTTACTACACTATTACTGTTTGCTGTTCCTCTACACCACTTTTAGCTCCTTTCCTGCCTCTTTCTGAGGATTAAACAGATGGTAAACAGAAGCTAATGCCAGTGTAACTCACCATCTGGCTAATAGATGCATTTTTGCATAGGCTCATTAGCATGCTTGTTCCATCCCAAATGCTCCATAACAGTTTTGTCTCCGTCTGTATCATCTTCATAACATAGTTAATAAATGCAAAATGCATGTACGAAGTTGCAGTTTCTGTGGAACATAATCACAGCTTTTAACTAACCAAAACATCAGAAGTGGGACTAGACCCAACCTTCCTCAGCATCAGATGCATTTGCTGTCTACTCCACTTTTGATTATTGTTATTTTATTCTGCTTGAATATTTGCCTTTAATTTACCACTGGTTCATTGTTTACCTGAGACGCGATCTGTAAGAAAAAGCAACCGTTAACTTAATCTTTATTATCTTTGTTTTACTTAGAGGGAAAGGCAAATCATCAAAAAAATTGCATTAAAAAATTCAGCTTATTTATTTGAGGTATAGCTTGGCTGACTTTGCCAATTATAATTACCCTGAGATGCCTAAAAGCAAGAAGAAGAACGGGAGGGCTAATTTTAGTCTATTCAATAGATTTCAGGCAGTTTGTCAAGAACAGTTTTTTTTCTCCTTGACCAATCCTGTCACCATTTAATAATACTGGTCAGAAAGTTCAAAACTTGGGTTATTTAAGCTCAGCAAATTACTGCTCAGAATCGACAATGTCACAACAGGCTAACAGACAGATAAACACAATGTCAAATAAAAATACACACAGGCTAGACTGAAAATAGGGTTCAACAGTCGAGTGGAAGTCAAGAACACCAGCACCGTGCATTGTGCTAATTCAGGATACACTACTGTCTCTCCTCAGGTATTTGTGAACCATTAACTTCAAGTGAAAATGGCAAACATTCGCAGGAGGGAAAAATCTACTAATGTTCACTAATATGCTATCTATGAGCATTTTAATATAATTAGAGCAAGTAGTTAAGAGTGTGAAACTGTTAGGCCAAATCCTGGGGGAAAGACAGCAAAACCAGCCAACTGAAGCCTGCACAAGAGGAGGATACTTCAGCAGCACAAGAACTGCCTGCTCTGTGGCCAGTCGCTGCCCCACGCAGCAGCTGTGGTTCACAGGTATGGTGTTTCAGCCATCCCAGGCTTATGGTTGGTCTAAATTGCTACTCAGGTTTTAAAGAAGAGAGGCAATGAGCAGGAGACAGACAAGGTTATCACTGAACTGAAATGAGCAAGGCATCAAGATTAGATTTTTGTTGGTTTAGGGAGCCACGTGACTTGGAGCTAATGGAAAGGGAAGCAAAGAGAAGAAAGAAAGTAAGGGTGCAAACAGCAATGATGGAGGAGAAAGAGGATGCAAGAAAGAAGATAAAATCAATAGAGAATGGAAATTGGTAGAGAGAGAGGAGAATCTGGAGGCGCAGAAAAAAATGTTGGTTGCACAAGTCAACAGGAATAAAGCTTGAAGTCTAGATAGGGCCAGTAATTTTCAAGGGATAAAATTTCAAATGCACCAGTGATATTGTGCAAAGTCTTCATCTAGATTCATCCAGATGCAAACACAGCCTACGACCAGTTTTCAGACAGCCAAATTTACTTATAAAATCTTCTTTGGCAAAAAAATTCCAATATGGACAGCAACACAATTTAAGACTCCTACCCACCCATCAGTGAGATTACCACTTCAGTAGTGGTCTAGTGGGTTTTGCCCCAGTTTTATTTGACAAGACTATCATTACTCTTTTATACTTGCACATTGACTTGAAAGCATAATGGTATGGCTTAAGACTACTGAGCTACTAGCATGAATTTAAGAACTCTCATTTTTAAAAAGAAAACTATAGACAGAGTTACACTGGCACTGAAGAGGGTGTGTAATTTCAGATCTCTTTCCACAAGGTGCTGAAGACCCTCAGCTTCAAGCAACGGTATTTTTATCATAGGTACTTAGCATCGCGCAGGCTTTGACCTTAGTCGTCTAAATTTCAGAATTCCCATCTGATCCACTGGCAAAGTGCTTCAGTTTTTACAGTGCTGTTCTCAAGGCAACAATGCATTGCTTAATCCCACACTGGACAAATTCCACACTTCAGCAGCAAGTTTGGTTCCAAGCAGAATTTGCAATTGTCAGCCNGTATTTCTTGCCTCTTTTGTAATACCAACCATTTATGTTTCCACAGCTCTTTTCCAGTCCTTTGTGTTTCTACATCTGATCTGTGCCTCATGGCTATCGGCCTCACACTGTTCTTCAGTGGAAAATGAAAATGACAGGCAGCAGCATGAAAGGGATGGCTAAGAGTCCAAGGACTGTTTTTCTCAACTCCACACTGCAACTCTGTTTTAGCAAGCTCCCATCTATAGTCCTCGCCCCACACATCACATGGCAGTATTTGGACATAAGGCCCACTGTTGTGCCAGGGTCTAAAGCAATAAACAGAAACCTCCCAAAGACCGAAAAAAACCAAACCCCAAGAATTCTGCATACAAGACAATTAACTCCAAAAGGGTTAAGTTATCCAGAGTAACTACTGTTTGGGCTGGCTGTCATGAATGCAGTGCACCTCCCTCAGCATTACTAATCTGGACCTATTAAAGGTATTCACCAAATAAAGTACTGTGACAGGGGCAGTACCGACAAAATAAGCCTACTGAGTATAAACCCTTCCAATAACTGATGACATGCAGTTGATAACGCGGTGATGCACAATTCCAAGGTCTTCACTAGGGATCGAGAACTTTTAAATCAATGAGTTTAATCAGTTGGCATGTGTCCACAAGACAAAATTCAAGAAGGGTGTGGCCTAGATATGACATTATAGTCATATGGAACATTTGCACATGCCCATCCCAGATGGGGATCAGAACAAATACAAGAGGATAATTACTACCTTATCAGAATATAACATTACGATATTGTAGCCTACACTCAGCCTGATAATACTAAAGACATAAAACAACCATCCACTTGATTATTGCAACATTTGAACAGAGAAGAAAGATTTTCTAGAACTGAGATTCACCTGAGTGGAAAATTCTACTTTTCTAATATTTTTTTTTTAAAGCAACAATATTCCAAATCAGGATTAACAAAAGTAGGGTTTTCTAAGGCAAAAAAATAGAACAATTAAAAGGAATTTCAGATAAATTAAAATACTGTGTATGGTAAAACTGGGGTTTTTATTTCAGGTGAATTTAGCTTCAAAGTGCATACACTCAAAATAAAAAAAGGCAATACAACTAGTGTTTTCAGTGTAACAGGACACTGCTTCTGTCTCCCTCCTCACTACTCCCCATCCACCAGAAAAAATCCAAAGCATCACTGAAATCTGATTCTTCCAGCAGAGAAACATAATTTTGACAAATGGCATTTTCCACGAGAAAAATAGCAGCATGAAAAAAACCTATCACTTTCTCCAAATCTATTCCTGTGGCAATGCCAAGAAGTATGCCATGCTGTTCGTTGGACAAATGTACTACAACCTTTGAATCCTGTCTCCTACTTCAACAAATCCCCTGTTGGAGCAAACAAAAAGCCTACCTTTTGCTTAGTTTATTCCCAGCTTGCTGCTTCTGACTGGGGCAGAATTACCTAAGCCATCCGGAAACATTATAATTATCCATTTGCTAAGGGAAATCTGGTGGTTCTTTCCATCTAACTCCTTCAAAATAGTATATGAACAATTAATGTTTCTCTGTCCAAGCATTCCAAATTTTTAAGAATACAATAAGGCAAATTTGGAACCACTCCGGACAGACGACCTGCCAAAAGTAACATCCACAGACTGAAAAACATTTGCTGCCCACCAGGACCAGTGCAGAGTCCATCCCAAGCCAGGTATTGCCATCCAAAACCAGTGCAACAGGCCCAGCAGTAACCCAACTTCTGTTGCTCAACACCCTGAGCTCTGGTAGCTCAAAACCCTGAGCTAGCTCAAAACCTCAGAAGTTACCAGCTACCACAGAAAAAATAATCCCAATACTGCAGTTCCTTCTCACCGCGATGCCATTATCATTCAGGTATTTGTACTGTAACAGCAAAGGCTTATCTCATGTAGATAAATCTCTACATCTCTTCCAATTTAAAAAAGGACAGTCAAATGGATTTCTCCATACAGCTCCTCGTGTATGTTAAGTAAGCCAGGAGAAATCTGTTCTCAGACTGGTAAGGGCTGGTACAAAGCTGCACCTTTCTCTGGCAATATAAGTCTCCTACCCTGCACATTGCTATTACCCGGAGCCTTATAGGAAATAAGAGGAGTTCTGAGTAGTTTTGTTGCCTAGCAACAATTTAAAGCATACAGTAAACATCTTCACTTCACCACCTTTGCCTGTGTTTATTGAGAAGAGTACCCAATTGTCCCAAATTGCTACCGACCACCACTGCCATTTCAGAAGACAAAACTAACCTTAACCATTAATATGCTCAAACATGCCACATGCTTACCGTAACTCTTCAAATCTTACTCTCAGAGATATCATAGAAGAAACCCTAGGAGAAACTCCACAGCTCTTATCAGCTAGAATTCAAAGGAGGGAGAGAACAACAACAGGGTGAAGCGTGCACAAGCACATTACGGGAGAAAGCGGAGACGCTCTTTCTTGCCTCACCAGGATGTAGCAACCTCCAGTGATTGCAGCCCAGCCCCTTCACCAAACTGGTTTGTGCCTTGAAGGGTATGTCAGGAAATTAAAGACACGTCATACGCTTCTGTTGTGGCAACATGTTATTATTTTTAAATAATATATATGATCAGAAAATATACACTGCATCACTATTGTTGTTACACAGATGTAAATAAAACATCATTAATATAGACCTAAGAAACCTTTCTCTCCAGGCACTCAGCCTCCTGTAGGCCATAAATATACACTGTTAATGCATGGCTGTTCTACGATAGTATTCTTCCTGAAAAAATCATTAGAATGATACATATTCAAACTGCTTGCAAAAAGAAAATTTAAGCTTAAATTAGAAGCAGAAAAATAAAAAGGCAGTTTAGATGGAGAGATGGAAAATTCTTTACAAGGAATCCACACACAGAACCCCTTAAAAAAAAAATCCCATCTCTTGATCTTCATGAAGTGTTTATAACCAGGTTTGATTAATATACAGATTTTAATTAGTATAAGTCATTATAAGACAATTGTGAAGACAACTTTTTAGCTCAACAATACTATTCTTTGGATCACTATTCTTTGGATCACTAGTTCAGTTCCAGAAACTAAGGAGGTAAACTCAGTAGGAACCTTACTGCATACAGCAAGATGTGGAAACTTCTCTCCTGACCTCCACCAGGCCAGGATGCCACCCTGACCACCTGCACCACAGCTGCACTGATCAAAATCCTCATCCTTGCTCTTTTTTTCCACATAAAATGGACTGAAAACAGAGAAACTGAAAACACCACCCCCCAGGAAGGACATCTGCAGGGATCGCTGGCTGTGATACTGCACTTTGCAGAACCGGGCTACGGTGAGCGATGGGGATGAGAGAAGTTTGCTGTGGTCAGAGACAAATCACAGATCACTTGGAGATCACCAGCAGCAATTTCCAAGTGTGCTGTTGTGTGTAGGGAGACTAACAGTATTCAGATTATTCAGATAATACTGAAAACCTATGCAGATTATACTGGCACCACCAGACAGCTCTAACAGCCCCCCCACACACACCTCGTCTGTGACTTCTTACCCTGTCTCTTTGATATAAAGTACATCACCTCACTTCTGAGGTTCAAAGGGAACTTTTGGAAGGTAACAGGAAAGGTTCCAAGTGACAGAGCTACATGCACCCATCTGTGCTTCTATATGTGGTTTTGTGCTTCTGAAGCTCCATACCCAGGACTACCCAGGCAGTCCTTTATGTAGAGATCAGTGCCCTTTCCTTCTTTAAGACTGGTTTCTAGTATACTACAGACTTAACCCAAAATCCAGAACTGGCAAAATCCATCATCTGTGCAATTCCACTCAAAGCAGGGTCCTGCAAGCATCATCTACCACTTATTCCTGTTGACACTGTGCGTCTCTGTTCTGTTCCTCCTTCTAGGTAGGAAAGGAATTAAGCCTTTGGAAAATAGCAAGTGATTTACAAGCATTATTAATACCTCTCGATGTAACAGTATTCAATATGTTACTCTTGGTTGCTTCACATCAATCACAGTGTCTTAGATTTCAGAGGAATATTTGCCCACTCACTGTGTAAAGCCAAATATTACAAAAGGAAATTCTGCTCATTCCTTGACTGAAATTAATTATGTTTTTATAAGCTTATAGTCTGGTGGATCACAGGTATTTTGGAATAAGCTAAAATATAAAAAAAAATCATTATAGGCTACATTTTGCATGCAGCACTGGCACACTCTACATACAATTTCTATTATCAATGATAATGATTAATCAAAATTCTTCTAATCAAACTAAAAAAGCTCAAAACCCTTCCACAGTATTCCTCATAAATGCAGTCAGATTATTTATAACATTACATATCACCATATAAAACTATGAGACACATACAGACTGTTGGTCTTCAGTGAGCATTGTTTGCCAAAATGTACATTCATTTTCTATTGCTTAATTAATGTTTAGATATAGGTGTCTACAGGCAAAACCTATACCTAAACAGAATAGGGTGTCAGCCACAGGTTTTACATTACTACCCTTAAGAATTCAGTGAGGAACTAAAATCACACAATGATGAAATGACTTTCCCAAGGCTATGCAGGAAGTGCCTGACAGAAATGGGAATCAAACCTTAAATCACCAGAGCCCACTTAAGCACAAAAGTCAAACTTCCACTTTCTTGACCTTGGAAAGAAAAATTTAAATCAAACTGCTGTCATAATCCACCAGAAAAGTAGATTTGTATACTGTATAAATAATGCCTAATTTACTTGCAGCCATATGTCTATTTTACTATTATTGGCAGCTTGTTCTGTATTTTAATTATCATATATAATAATTTTGTTCAGAGTTGTCATACGCTAACACCCTTCTCTAAAACTGGTCCGAATTTTTTTACATTTTTAAAGTATTTCTTTCAAAACCTGTAATCAAAATTTGTCTGAAATTTTCTCCACCCTTTCAAAATTCAAGCATATCAGCCTCTAACTCTATAAAGTCCAAGTTTAGTATCTATGCCTGGTTTGTTTTAGCTCTGTACACTGCTTTCAGACAAAAACCCTCTAATGAGATTAAAAGAAAAAAAAAAATCAGCTAAATAGAACAACTCACTTGGGCATCTTAGAAGATCATTTCATATCCCTAAAAAACCATTTGCCTGGGACTTACAGCTCCAATACTAAGGAAATAACATATTGGCCACAAGAGCCTGTGGTTTACTTTGGCCATGGGATAGTGGAAAAATCAGAACAATAAATAAATGGCCATTTGTCTCCACTTTCACCAGTGTTGTATAGTATGTTAAAACAATGTAAGCCTGAACTGCGTAAACCTTCATCCCTCAAAAATTATTAATGGCTACTCTGTGCTGGAATGTTTCACCAATTCTTGCTAAGTGATTTGCAAGGTTGAATGAAAAGGCAGAAATATTTTCTTTGTTTCTCATATGAGGATCATCACCTGTTTGAGTTACCTTAGGAACCAGCAATGAGAGGATCGGAATGGTCAGTGGTTCCTGCAAGGCTTGTTTGAGCCCAAACACTCAGACTGAGGTCTTCCTTGGTGTCACTGATGATAAAAAATGTGATGGTATTAGTCCATTCTTTGCTGATCAATGTCAAAAGATCTCCATATAACTGCAAACAATTCACAGCCATACTTCATGAGCTCCTGAGCTGAAAGATCCAGCAGGCAAGTAAGACGTGCTGCACTGCTTTAGTTCTATTAAAAGAAGACAAAACCAAAACAAAGCAAAAAACCCCACACTTGTCACAGGGACTACATATACCTAAAATCAATGTGAATAGTCTTTGCTGTGAAAATAGTACAGTGACTCAGATCTGTCTAAATGATAAATGGAGAAATTAGTATTAGAAATAAAAGGACTTTAAATTATTTCTAAGAACATCTATATTTAAACTTCAAAACAGCAAAACCATAAAGCATGTATTTAATAGTAGTAAGCTTTGCAATCAATGACGCTTAATTCCTTAGACGTAGACATACTTACCCACCTACCAGGCGTTTAGCACTAATACATGAAAATCTAACATACAATCTCAAAAACTGATACAAGGATATGTGAATTCCTGTTTACAGGATAAGACAACCCACGTATCAAGATTATACTTTAGGAATGCTACTCAAGACAAACACCCCTTTCTGGTTTGGGGAGAACACATTCCCAAACCTTTGGTGGTTTAAAGCACACCAGAGGGTGTCCTAAGGCAGCTCATGGGATTTGCCTGCCAGCACCCACACCGCCAGGTGTTGCTGTAGGAGTCTGACCTGCCCCACGGTTCCTCCTGGGACACACTGACCATCTTGGCTATATGTCTCAAGGCAGACATATAAATTGCTGTGTGTAACTATCTTAGACACTTCACCTCAGCTGATGCTAGTTATGTCATGGGATACTCAAAGAGGAGGAAAGAGTATGAGGATTTGTCTGAGCTCAGTAAATGGTCTTCCTTCTAGTCTCCCCGACTCCTGTATATGCAAATTACTCCCACTTACAGCCTTCCCATTTCAGTGGAAATCAGAGCTGACACTTGAATTAAGCTGCTTTCCATCAACCTCTACTTAACCTACTCGCACCTAGTCTGCTACGCAGCATCTAAGGCAGCCTATGTTGACAACAAACTCCTGAGCAGGTTTAGTAAAGGTTTCTCTTGCCGTACAATCATTCATAAGACAAATGTTAGGTGAGCAGGTATTGAACGGAGCTTTCAAGTGTTTCCAACTTAAAAACCTGCATGGGAGGCGAGCATCTTTTTAATAACCCAGAATCTAATATTTAGGGAGTAATAACCATTCAGACAAGATCTTTATCTTCTGTAATGATGCAATAGCTCCTTGCTGCAACCAACTGGAAGTTAACCATCAAATTAATTCAATTCTTAATGTCACAGTACTTATTTTGTCATTGTTCCTGGACATCAGTTCACTATTATACTGAAAAAAATTGAGAATGCAATTTGTAACTAGGGAATTGACTAAGACACCCTCACATGACCTCACCATTCACATCACTTATCAGTAAAGACAGAATAAGTAGCAACTCACATATTGGTTTTTTGCCTAAAATTCTGCCTACACAAGTATTTTAACCTTTCCCTAAAGACCCTGCCTCTCTGCTGCCTGCAGTAGGGCTTTGAAATTCAGCAACAACAAAGCCTTGACCTTAGATGTACACCTTCTGTCATATTGTGACATTTCCTTCTAGGTTCTGGGAGACGTAAATCTTTACAAACATGCACTTGCCTTCTCAAAATAAAATACTAGAAGCATTTTTGACATGACTGAACACAAATTCCTTCCCACAGTCATGCCTTGCCACCTCGCCTCTCCAGTGAGATCCAATCCAAACCCACCCTGGCAGCTGATCCCACTTTCTGGAGGATATGGGAGGCCAACAGATGGGATGCTCCTACAAAATTTTAACTCAACCCATGTCAACACTGGAGAAGCCACCTAGGAGAAAGCAGCTTCTTTCCAAAGGGAGGACTGAGTAAGAAGCAGAGTGAATATAGGTCAGAAAACTTCCAAAGTCATCTTCCCTGGACCACCACCGCTCACTTTGTCCCTAAGCTGCAAGTCGAGGTGCTGTCAACAAGGCATTGGGGCTGGAGCTCCAGCACTTCATTTCTCACAACAGCTCCTAGCTCAGGTAGGAACAGAATTGTCAGAGCCCTGCTCTTACCTCCACACACATTTTGAAGTGCAACTTTTGCTGACTGGAAGCTAATGCCTGATTCAGAAAATGGGATTCTTTCAGAAATGCCAGAAAGTTCATTTATATCTGGTTATAGTTTCATAAACTCCTTAAAATTCAAAAGTTGGAGCTAATTTCAACATTAATTGCCTAAATATCCAGCCAAATTGCTTCCCTGCTCCCAAGTTGGGGGGGGTGGGGGTGGAAAGACCGACTCATCTCAAGGTTTGCAAACATAATTGCTTTGGCATCCATAGCTGTGAAGTACTGACAGCTCTTCATAATATCCAATCTGCTTGCATATTCAAAAGTTAGACTTCAGGGATCACTGGAATTGATGTAGTTTTCCTTTTTTTTTTTTTTAATTGGTTTGGCTCTTTTACACTGTAAACTGGACTTTAAGCACACTTTCCACTACTAATGGTGAGATATTTTGACACAGAAAAAAATATACACAAACACTCATATATAGATCTCATCAATAAAATGTTATTACAAATTCAAAATAGGCAACAGGACTCAGACACAGGAAGAGCGTTAATCTTTAATTTTAGCTGCTTTTCTAAAAACAATTACTCTCAAGTTCAGTACCATCCTTTAAATATCATTTCTTTACCCTCTGAAACAGCTACCAGTGGCCCTTCCCTCCTCTTTATTTAGCAGCTGGCCATGAACTATAAGAGCACAAAATGCATTCAGCACCTTTTGATTAGGACTCTAATCTATAATTATATTCCTGTTAGCAAATATCCCTACATTAAATATTTATTAAGCTCTCATTCATCTATTTGTAAGTGATTTCTGTCAATCAAACACATCATCTCTGTTTTTCAGAGCAGTAGAAGCTGCAACGGTTGACAAGCACATAAAAATGAACTTTTTGTATACATCTACTCCAGGTTTCTGCTTTGGAGAGGGAAAAGTGAACAGTTTCCCTCTGCCCAGATATATACTGTAAACAAGTCAGCTATCAAATAATTTTGGCAGGTATAATTTCCTAGGAAAAGCAAAACCCAACTGGAATATCTTAAAAGAAATCACCAGACTGTTCTGCTGTGTTGAAAACTTCCGGATAATTCTGAGGCTGCCATGCATATTTCCTACAGAATTTTTTTTTTTTTTTTTTTTTTATTCAAGTCCTAATCAAACAGCATCTCCTCTTCCACCTTCCTGCCCCTGGCTAAAAAGCCACTTATTTTCCCTAACCTACACTATCCACACTTAACAAAGCTGTGGGTGCCTAAGTGTTCTCTCACTTGACATGTTAAAATCGTTTTTAACAGCTGTGTTTACAACTGAATGCTTGTAATTTCCTAACATGTCCTGAGGCAGTTTCCTAAACTGTATCATTATCCCGAGAAGTCTTCAGGGATAGGGCTAAGCAAGGTTTAAAATGTTATCTACAGTGCTCCTTCGGGGCTCTTATAGCGTTTTCCTAGTTATTTGGGTGCTTAATATCAATGGTGGGAAAGTGACTTTATATTTTCTTATTTGGCATTGTCTTTCCACCGTATACTTTCCACAACTAACAAAGTCATTGCCCATTTTCATTTGTAGAAAACCAGTATTTTTTCATTGCTTCTTTTGTACCTTCTCAAAACACTCCATCATTAATTTCATAACATCTTCCACTGAACACTTTTTTCCTTAAGCACTTCCTAAATTGCTATTAGGAAGGCTCTTCTCCCTTATTATATGCTTAATCTTTCTAACACTCTACCTCCACTAAATTTTACAAGATTATTGTAAAACACTTCAGAAATGGAAAAAAAAAAAGACATTTTGTCACATCAATTATAAAATTATTTCAGGTTTTACAGAAGTCTTTTTAAAATTTATTTTACTCTTATTCAGCATCATCTTATTAAAAATGACAGCCATTACATGTCTTACTGTTTCAGTAAGTGGAAGAAATCTGCAAACACAAAAAAGCTATACACTTTTTTTTTTTCTTCCCCTCCTTGTAAATGCACTGCAGAATTACTCTGAACATCTGGGCATCAAAGGGAACTGGATGTTTCTATGTAGTACAAGTAGCTCAGCAGGGTTATTTTGCCTTCTTTTTTATCTTCTTTACAAACTGATAAAAATGGGGTTTGCTTCTTTCACATATAGTACACGAACACTAAAAAAAAAAACCCAAAACTGGCTCCTGCTTCTGCTTTTGACTGAATTTACGTATTTATTTCAAAATAACAGGGTGAACCACAATTGTTGGCCAGACTCGCTGTACGTGGGAGAAAGTCTGGCTATTTAACATTAAGATCTATAAAACTATTGAAAATTACAATCAAGGGATAATTTGGGGTTAGAATTCTGGCAGAAAATAAAATACTGCTTTGAAAGACATCTGCAGTTACAGGTGCTCTTGTCCATTAGTTGGTTACATCAGTGGGATTATGCAGCACCCACTCTCATCCAGGACCACACTTTTGGTTCTTTATGCTTTTAAGGCAGTGCATGACCATCAAATACTTCAACTTTCTGTATTGATGTAAAGCCTGAATATGTCTGTCATAAGATGACCATGCCAACAGAGGTCACTCAAGGTAACAGAAGAAATATATTCAAGGGCATATTCCATCGTGTGTGGATCCTGATTTGAAAGACCTGCTCTGGCTCCCACAAGACCAGCCCCTTCAGACAAGGGTTAGCACTGATTTTTCTGAGTGGGTTCTGACTTGGTGTAGGGCCAGCTCCCAGGCACACCTCTGGGTGTTTGGCTCAGAGGTCCTCTTCACAGCAAGCAGGGGCTGGTGATGTCCTGGAAAAAACTGCTCAGAGTTGGAACTGAGCAGAAGACGCACGGTACAGGGTTTCTATGTAGTGCTGCTATGAAGTCCACTAACACAGAAATCCTGCCTGAGTAGTAGTATTGGTCCTTCCCTGAAACCCTGTAACAAGCACATGACAACCTCCCATTCAAGAAATCTGTTTCCCGTGTTTATCTGCTAACTTTGATGAAAACGATGTTTCTATAGCTTTGTAACATGACAAAACAGAAGGCTGAACTGGAGTCCAGTCAGTCACAAACCAAATTAACATCCAAGATCCCATCTAGCTCCAAAGAGCATCAGTGTAATTTCGATCTATAAATTCCAGACTTATAGTATAGTAATGAATAGAATTCCATGGGTATGTTCTATTTGCAAAGCTAAAACACATCCTTCACGTTTTTAAACCTGAGCTGAGGTTTTATTGAGGTCAATAAAATCACTAAGAATTAACATTAGTTCTTCAGGTACAGCACAGAATCACGTTTTAAATTCTTTTTTCTGGTTTTAGGAAACATAAATCATGAAACACAGTAAATAAAACGGAAAAGGAAATATGGATTCTAGCCCTAGCCAGCCACACTTTTTCCCACATAAGATTACTTCTAGCAGATTTAAGTTAATAAAGCAGAGGTAAACTGTAGGAATAAAAGAAATACTATTCTCATAAATTTACTGATAAGGTATCATATTTAGTAGAAGATAGGCTAAGTAATACAGACACCTGGTATTAAGACAAAGTAGGTATTTCTACACTTCATACTTTGAATTTTTACTTTCCTTAAGTCAGGTTACTGTTCTTGACTACACCAAAACTAGCTATAGCTAACATCATTCAAGAGTTAAGTGTTTGATTCTGAAAATTAAATTATGAAATTTAGTTTTATTTTCATTTATGTAGTAGAATCATTTCTCCATTAAAACACATAGTTGTTTCAAAGTGAACATTGATTAAATATTAATGTAGTTGTGTAATGCAATTAAAAGACCACAAATCTAGAAACAAAACATTAATACTCACAAAATATTTTAAAGAGAGTAAAATATTCACTTGTGACAGAAATCCACAATTATTTGCATTATAAATACCAAAATGGTATTCCTTCTTTTCATAAGATTACAGATTAAATTAAATTTGTCCAAACTAATTTTTTACATCCAATTGGTTTTCTTACCCATTTGAATGGGATTTTGGCAGAAAACTCTAATGTTTCTTATTGTTAAACTTTTTCATATTAAATTCTATTTAGAAGGTAACAGCTTAATACACTACAGGAGGATTCTCTGACCTAATTACTATGACTAGTAAGCTTTAACATTTTTCTCCCCAGTTATTTATTTGTTTCACAGCAGGAGCCCAGTCAATTTCTTTCCTTTTGGTAGAGGGATATATGTTTCTATCTTCCATGTAAATATTCTTAAATGTTAACAATCTAGCAGTTGATTAACTATATATTTATTTATTTATATTTTAGCTTGAACTACTAAATGAAGGGAAAGAAGAAAAAGAAACCAAACGAACTGTTAAAGGGGTTGCTGGAAAGTACCCAATGAGGAAAGCATTGACAACCACTGACATGGAGCTCCAGCACAAAAATAATTAACAGTGGCCAGCAATGAAAGCCATAGGTAAATAATTAGTGACAAGCAGAGAAGTAAGTGAAGCCCCTTGCCATTTAGCTCAACCGCCAGGACAGCCTTCTGGCTGCGGAGCTGCTCAGAGCCCTCTCTCCTGAGCGCTGGAGAAATTCCCAAATGGAGACTTGCTCCATAGCTTTCCCTGCAGAGTCCAACGCAGGAGGCATTGGCAAGCCCATCCATTGGGCTACTGATTCGGAAGCAGCAGCAAGCAGGAGACTACAGCAGCATTCATGACACCTGCCCTGTCTCCATCATTTGTGGATGGCTGTTCAGTGGCTGCAACACTCTTGAGCTCTGCAAGAAACTCAAACTCATTTTCCCTCCTGAAACCAGGGAGCGAGGATCCCTGGTTCTCCTATGCCTGCCCTCATCACCAGCACACATAGCCCTTCCCCGTACTCTTCTTGCGCATTAATTATTTAAAATATTCAACGGACAACTTCTCATATAAAATGCACGCTCCTCACCGAGTTCACTACAGGACATCCTGCAGCTGAGTAGTTCAATTCATGCCAAGGAGGTGGCACACCTGGGCTCACAGGCACAAAAAGGAGATACGTGAACGGAACTAGATCCACAACACAAATTAAATCTGTATTTGCTCAGAAATAAACAAGGCGGAGATGTGTTAGACGTATCAAACACAGGATGAGAGGAAGAGCACAACAACAAAACAGGCTTTACAATAACGGATTTCATTTCAGCTATCCATGCAATATATTAACTCACTTAGAAATCTTTTCCTCTGTGCCTCTCCTGCAGGGAAAACATGTGAAAATAAAACTAGGAGGAATGATCCTGCAAAGAATACAAGTACAGCCCCCAGCTATCACAGGCAGTGGAGTCACCAGGCATGACCCAAGCTGCCACATGGAGAGAACAGACAGCATAAATCACCTTCACTCCCTACTTACAGTAAATCACTATCACCTATCTGACCTCCCACAAATTTGTTTTGCAAAGCCAGTTATCCAGCAAGTAATCTAATCTGAGCAAGCCAAGGAATAGCCATACCTGCATGCATAAATAGCTCTCTCCAGAAAAGCAATCTAACTTTTACTTTCACTCGTTAGTTGACCTGTGCAGACTGATCAGCTCCCAGACAACTACTGAACGCAGTAAAAAAGCCCAGGAAGTTAAAATAACGGTAAAGTTTCTTACACCCATTGTTGAGGTCAAAAGTATTTCTGCGTGTCACAGAACCACCGACTGATGCCAACAAAACTTGTAGCTAACCATCCTTGAAACGTTTACTGAGCTAAACTTTCAGCATAATGATTTTATAAATGCATTAAACAAGATGTTGTAACAGTTCATCACAAGCTTCTTTCTGCTTCATAAAAGAATGTGAAACACAGGAAATGAAGTCAATTGCTTTTCTCTCCGCAGATGAACATGTGAGACACCAAGGTTGTATAACAAATGCATGGCATTCATTCGCTATAAATCAGTATCTACAGATTCACAATTTGTGTATTCCCTGGAGTAGAAGAAAGGCATAATATGTTTCGAGGTAACATATATTGAATTTGGAAATCAGTCCAAAATGTGGCTATTAACAGGGACATCCAGATACTCAACTTCAGAAAGGCTTCATGCTTCTGAATTTGTTCCCCAGACTGTCCCCTTTCATCATTAAACACTGACTTTTTAACTGCAATTTATTATGAAACAAAAGCAGCTATTGAGCAGAACAGCTCTTCCATGAATGTCCATGTTAACAAGTATCGCTAGGTAGGACTATTAAAGCATGCAGGTCTCGCAAGGCTTTGCGAGTTTGGAGACAGCCAAACTGAACTTTTCAAAGTTCCCTAGTCCAGTAGTGACCGCCAAGGCACTGGGAAACTCCCATTTGGATATTTCAGAGTTCAGTGGTCAGACACTGCAGCCAGCAGAGTCACAGGCTACAGCAGCCAGACCTCTGCTAGAAATTGGCATCACCACATGAAAGCACCACTCAGCTTCAAATTCAGGGGGCAATTTTAGAAATTAAGTAATTTTAAATCTATAGCAAGAGGTGCCCAATAAAAACTAAGCATAAGTTTATTATTAGGTGTTCAGAAGGGACTAATAAATGCTGAAGAACATGACTGTTGTAAACAGGAACCTTCTGACACCGGATTAAAAACTCCAGAGCACAGCCCAACTGGCTGCCTGCGGTCTGGGACACACAGATATGGCCAGCGTTGACAAACACATTACCAGGAGAACTCACTGGAGGTGGAAAGCTCTGAGCCTTTGGAGACCAAGCTGATCTATGTTTTGACAGACCTTCTCCATCTTGCAGATGTTCATGATAAACTCTGAGACATCACAGTTTATAAAGCAGAGATTAATTTAGCCTTCAATGGGGAATGGCAGGTGATTGCGTAAGGTGGAAAAAGCCATGTTTTTATGAAAGCTACAAAATGTTTGTAAATGTAAAAATGTTTACACTTGGGTTCATGTGACAGTGATTTAAGAGAGACAGGAGCAAGCAAAATAAAATCTCCTGAAAAACAGTTTGCTGAGATTTTGATGTGAGTCTGGAAAAAAACTTCCTGTAGTGATACTATCAGTTTCTTCAAAAAAGAAACAGATCTTCATCTCTATTTTGTGATAGAAGAAATAGGTAGCACACAGCAAAACACAGCTTAGCACACCATCACAAATATTAAATTGCAGGCCTGTTGTCAACATTACCAGAGGAAAAAATAAGCCATGCTTAGAAAATCCATGGGATAAAACTTATTCTTGTTTGTAAGGAATGAGATTAATAACTCTCAGGAACTAAGTCCCCTCCCTCATGTTCTCACCCCACTAAATCCCTCCCTCTCCAGAAGGTTACAATTCCACGTCAGAGTACAAGTTCAGGTATGGAATTCAAAGTACAGGCAGCTTTATTTCCACTGAGCTGCTGCATTTTGAAGCTGTGGTTAGCACATTTTTTCCCAATACTAATTTTCTTCAGAAACTTCTGTGCAGAAAATACATGGCAAAACAGAAAATTCTCTTGGAAGTACAATTCTTATATGAAGAAAGGAAATGTAGTCCACAGACACGCTGCCAGGTAAATTTATAAATATAAATATATATAAATTGTGTGTGTATATATATATTTTAAAGCTAATATATTTGAAACCTACATTCAGGGTTTTTCCTTTCTCCTGGTGACAAGACTCACAATCCTTCAATTTAGAGAGAAAAGAAAGATTGTAAAATGATTTTTCTATCCCAGAAACCAAAAAGACGTCATAGTCTAAGTGCAAGTTTCTATCCCCCTTTTTGTCCCCACATCCCTCAATCCTAACACTGCCACAGGTGACAGGAAATGTCACGTTTTCATTGCAGTGTCCTGTAGATTTTCTGCCACAGCCAGTAAGCACGAGATTCCTTCCTAACCTAACACTCTTCCTTTTCTTCAAGTTATTCTCTATACACAGACTCTGGGTTAGAGCTGGGCTTGCTTTCTACAAATGAATTCTGCTACTGCTAAGGGAAGAGAGAACCGTTGTTATCTGGAGAATGACCAAGTTGCAACTATCACTTTATTTTTTATATTTCTCCTTCCATTCCCAGCTCAAGCTGTTCAGAGCAGAAAGGATGCTTCTTCAAAACAAAATCCAAATCTGAGGATGGGAACAAATTACTGTAATGGCTACATGTGTGGGACTCCTCACCACTATTTCTCTACCAGTAGCACACAGCACTTGGGAAGACATATCTGGGTGTGCCCAGTAGGTTGTACTTATTGCAGCCTCCACCATTTTAGGTAGGTCTCCATTTTAGCAATTACTTTCCAGTGACTGCCCTTCCTGCAAGCTAGTGTCTTCTCCCTCAATATCAGAAAGTTGCACCTTCAAATAAGCACTGGCAGACACCAACTTGCAAACCCCAAAAGTCAGAACCCCCTGCCATCAGACACAGTGTTACCTTAGAGTTTATTAAAACTGAGCCTGTTAACCCCAAAGACAGTATAAAAACACTGCTCAGTAAATTATATTTCATAGTTTGGAAAAAGCTAACTGCTTTACTGTTGAATTAATGGCTTTCTTTTCTTGTTTGTCCACACGGCTCACCTTCATGCTAGCCATATAAGAAAACGGGCTGTTTAATATAGAGCTATATAAAGGTAGGTTCATCTTTCTCTGGACTACACACAAGGTAGATAAAGTTCAGACTTAACAACAAAGACACTGTGTAGCATGGAGTCCAATATGACCATACCCTAACATCAGAAGAGATTACTTGATCTACTGTGTGCGTCCCAAGCAGCCCATGTGTCCAGCCAAGAAGAGGTCACAAACCATCTACTCGCACACCTAACTCAAAGCACATCTACAGTTCCAAACACTCTATGCCAAACCCAGGACCTACAATACAAAATGCTAGAAGTCTAACCTGCAACGGTCAGGAAGAAGAACCAAAGGCATTGCTAATGAAGAACATTACCAGTAATGGGAATTTCTTACGTTAAAATGTTCAGGTAATGTTAAATGATAAACTATAATGCACGTTCCAAAGCACAACAAAGTAAATTTGAAAAAATCAGAAAGTAATTCCTACATGATAGCATCCAGTCTTAAACTCAGTCTAAGTTTCACTGTTCTTCCTTTTTTCTCCACTTAAAGCCAGCTATCAACTATCATTACTACCTTTGCAATTGCAGCTAAGTCCCACTGTCTGTACAAGTTTGCAACCATTACATCCAAGAAGATGACCATGTGATTTTTCAAAAGAGAAGTGGCCTCCTGAAGTCAGATGTGAAGGGTCACTATTGCTGCCAGCCAGAGGCTCTATGCTTGAATCACACTGGCCAAAAAGCTTTCTTGGGAGCCAATGTCACAACACCAATTGGCTGCAGGTGGCAAAGCAAAAGCATTTCTGTCTCATGTCCTGGGATGCAGCGCAGGTCAGAGTTGATCATTACATCCCTGCTGCACTGTTACTATACCCAGGCTGGATGCAGTCCCCAGCCCAAAAATCCTGTCCTAAAAACATATCTCCCCCATGTAACCAAAGATTTCCATAGTATAAGCACAAATATGCAACTATTCCCTTGCACTTGCACATCCAGCCAGAAGGCAGGATTGAACACAAATGTTGGATCTGATGGTAGGACTTACTACGCCTGTCATGATGGGGGGCAAGTGTCGGGTGACAGGACAGAAGAGTGGTTTGACACAGTCATCCCCAAATGCCTCAAGGCAGAAGACTGAGGTCATTGATTTGTGCATTTCCAGTGGGGTCCTGCTTTGGCATGGAACAAGAGAGAAAACACTGCAGCTACACAACGTGCACAAGCAGGACAACTCCTTCATTTCAGCTCAGTCAGCTCTTTTCATGTTTCTGGCATTTATCAGGGAATGGTGATATTGATCTTATTTGGCCAAAATTTACTTGCGGTCACCCAAAATATTCTTGCTTAATGCTTAGCTAATAAAATGCACATATACTGTCATCAAAAGAAATAAAGCTGTATGTCAAAGCAGCAACAGATACATAAGCTACTTTTCAGACCTCTAGCAGCTCTACACGCTTACTTTAACAGCTTCAGAGGAGGAAACTGTACACAAGTGGAAAAGCTGAAAATATATTAAGAGAAACTATAGTGCTACAACAACAGCATGAATCAGGGTATCACTGATCTACAACCATTAAGTGCCTATCCTGCATCTCCTATATTGCATAAAGTAGGGCAGTCCAGATCCAGTCACCCCCCTCCTTTCCACAAATTGGGTGCATTATTTTTCTGTCTCCGTATACTGCTTATAGGAAAATGAAATTTTCAGAAAATAATTTGAAGTCAAACTATACTTCCACTTTTGCACCAAATGTCAGGAGGATGGGAGGGAATAAAGTGTTTGCAGGCTTTACAGTAAGCAGCCCATCTTCTAAATTCTGATAGCAACACAGACTGAAAAAACCACTTCAACTTTACAGGTGAAAAACATATCAGAAATGCATCACAAAAATCCAGCATATTAATTTTTACATTTTTGTTTAAAATTAACAAAAAAATCCATTATTAGATAAGAAAATATGAATTCCTTTTAATACATATTACTATAGCTATCCCTATGGCAGGATGCTCTACTAAATCTGATGTAATGAAACAACCCTCAACTTTTGCTCTCTGCACTGCCTATGGAGTAAACGATATGACTTCTTGGGTAAAACCCACATTTAATTAAGAAGCCTACATACTAAAAAGTACTTAGCTATCACTTTGAGCCAGAAACCAACTGGTAGTTTCATAAAAATCACCTGGTTTAATATTCCTGATGAAATAATATTCACCTAAGTATTTCTGCAAGAAAACAACAAGCCACATGTTGCCAGCTGTTCTGAGTTATTACACTCAAGCATTAGCCACAGAGTGCCCCGCAGCAGCAAGCCAATCTACATGACTACCTGTCATGGCTTCGGTTTCAGCCCAGCTGGTAACAAAGCACCACGAAGCCACTCACTCATCCCCCACCCCCTCCCCTGGCCACATTGGGATGAGGAGAAAATACAAAGGCAGGCTCCTGGGTCAAGACAAGGACTGGGAGGGATCACTCCCCACTTATGGTCACGGGCAAAAGACAGGCTCAACTTGGGGAAGAAACAAAATCAATTTCATTCACTACCCATCAAATCAAAAACAAGGGTATTAGGAAGGGAAACCAAACATCACAACAACTCCCCCCCCCACCCCTCATGCCTTCCTGGCTCAGCTCCATTCCCGATGCTTTCTACCTCCTCCCCCCGGTGGCGCAGGGGAACAGGGGATGGGGGTTGAGTCAGCTCGCCACACCTTGTCTCTGCCGCTCCTTTCCTCAGGGGGAAGATTCCTCACTCGTCCCCTGCTCCACTGTGGGGTCCCTGCCACGGGAGGCAGTCCTTCACCAACTTCTCCAACGTGGTTCCTTTCCG